>WSTZ01000076.1:16807-27001 GCA_019632295.1 Tulasnella sp. 418
GAGGCTATTAGCCGGTGGGGTCTTGGCTACATCGTCTTGACAAGCGTGGACAGAGATGGTATGATCTGTCAATGGGATTTTCACAGGAAATTAACTGAATACACGTCTCTTCAGATATGGTTGACGGTGGTGCAGCCCACTTCGCCTCAACAATTCGGAAAATAAAGCAAAAGGCCCCACACATCCTCGTAGAAGCCCTTACAGGAGATTTCCAAGGAGGGAAGCAATACGTTCAACAAGTCGCGCAATCGGGACTCGATGTATACGCACATAATGTCGAGACAGTTGAAGCGTTGACCCCATTTGTGAGGGATAGAAGGGCAAATTTCAGGCAAAGCTTGCGGGTATTAGAGTGGGCAAAGGAGGCTGGTGTCAAGGTGACCAAGACTAGTATGATGCTTGGTGTTGGTGAGACGGAAGAACAAGTCTTGGAAGCACTAAAAGGTATGGGCATTTCCTTTCTTGATGTTCATTCATCTCACTCCATCAATACTCTTTTCAGAACTCCGAAAATCGGATGTGGACGTCGTAACGTTTGGTCAATATATGAGACCAACAAAACGACACATGAAAGTCGATCGCTATGTAGAGCCAGAAGAGTTCGACCGATGGAAACAAATTGCCGAAGATCTTGGGTTTTTGTATGTAGCTAGCGGGCCTTTAGTAAGGAGCAGCTACAAGGTGAGCCTATCCGGTTAATCCGATATAGTCTAATTTCGCTGAATCCTTATTTATAGGCGGGGGAGTTTTACATCGAAAATATTCTACGAGGAAAGGCTGCAGATCGCTCCAAAGCGAAGGATATCAAAGATAGCCTAATGGTGCACTTAGAAGGAAACCCATCCTTGTCAACGTCTAACTAGAGCGTGCAGGCTTCGACCACCATCGGATATAGACTCCTTTTTATTTCTCGTATCTCTGTATCATGTTATCGACGCGTGATTTGCGGATGATTTTCGTATGCTAGATAACATCATGTTAATTGACATTGTCCTCAGTGCTTTATACATTCGGATGACCAGATCCAGATGGTTAGTGAGCTTTGCTACGAGCACGCCAGCTATCAAGCACCCCGCCTCCCACAACCTGCCTTCCCTACTAAAAGTTATACATCTTCATGCAGTAGCACATATTCGCGAACTGATTGACCAAATTTAATGACTACAACATGACACGTAAGGTCATCATACAATACCAGGGCTTCAAGGGAAAGGTACTCACCATCTTTGATTTTCAATTCGTAGTAGCGTGAAGGAGGGATTGTCTCGCCGTTCACATGAGTTCCATTGGTAGATTCTAAATCTATAATGAAAGGCCTACGAACGAAATGACGTTTAGGAGACCGGAAGCAGCAGTACTCGCTGAAGAAAATAGCGCACTTCACCACAGCTTTTACAGCACCCCATTCATCCTTGGCTTGCACTTGTCTGAACTGTATCGCAGCATGCTGCTTAGAGCAAGATGGATGGTCCAGTGCAATATCAGCAATCTGAAAAGAGCAGTAAGTATCAAAATCCAACAAGATATTGTTGACATGTATATACCAGATGGTCTCTTCCAATCAAGTAAGCGCTCTGCCTATCGATATGTAATAGACCTGCATAACAAATTTATTAGCCCTACCAAAGAGACATTAGATAAAGTAATCACTGCCTCACCAAGATCTTCCTCCCCCTTGAATGCATATAGTCGCCACCCCTGGCTGGGTTTTCTTGCTTCGGGAGGTTCGTTATATTTCAAAAGTGTGGTTGTGCCATCACTGTGCTTCACTGTGTTCGTGGCCGCAGCAAGCAGGCCAGAGTTTGCAAAATTTGGTTTGCTTTTATCCTCTGGACTTGCAGAACGCGATGTTCGCTGACGGGAGTTTGGGTCATCCCTCTCACTGCGCTCACGATTCCTCTCCCTGTCTCTATCTCTGCCTCCATCCCTCTCACGGTCACGGTCACGGTCCCGCCTTCTATCATCCCGTCCGTAGTCCTTGCGTCTGTCTCTGTCTCTGTATTCCTCCCGTTCATCACGATTTCGAGTTCGTCGGTTGTATGAGCCACTGCTGCCTTCCCTTGACCGACTCCGCCGTCGCCTGTCACGACTACCATACTCTCCCTTGCGATATTTGTCTTCTTTGCCCTCTTTCGGATAGCGTGGTCTTGAAGAAGGCGACCTTGATCGTGATTGGGGCATTTTCTTACTAGCAGTCAAGTTACCAACACAAGGGTTCAACTTCCCACGTCGACCAGATGGTGTTTCCACTAAATCTCCAACGCCATCCTGAGAAATCTCCATAATTAACCCTCCTGTATTCTGCCAGTTGGATCCGAGATAATTTTCGGGATCAAGCGTTCATAGAAGTATTGGAATTCAGAATATAAGATGTCTGAACTTGTGCATTAGAATAATCCCCTCAAGACCGATACCATAAGCGTCATCTTCTCTGTCACCCAATGTCCCGTACAAGGGCGAGAAGAAAGAATTGTGGGTGGCATACCTCACCCTAGACTTAGGACTGTGGCCGAAACACCCATTCTGGGTCCTTTGGAACTGCACATTACAAGGAGCGAATCGTATATGCATTCGTTTTTTATATCGTCCTACTATACTACATTGACTAGTCAACCAAGTATATTTGAGCGAGGCTGGGACCTGAAAAATGAAAACAGATGCTCTGAGTACTGGAGGACAGGTGTCAATCAGCAACAGATAGCTCCACGTGAGTCCTCTGGGCCGTTTAAGGTTATGGTGTCCCGACCAAATACGATGAATCCTGCAGTTCCGCCCCTTATGCAAAATATCAGCGCTGGTCTAGGAGTTCGAATGTGAAACTCACAGAATAATTGCAAATATCATGTAGCCGCTGAAATGAATCAAGTCAGTTTAGGGAAAATTCCACTATGATGGAATGGTTTACGAACTTGTAGTACATCGCCAGCAACATCAGAATGTAGGCAGCTCCGAAGTGCACCCCAAAGATGAGACCTCTCAAAATTTGGTGTTTCCAGCTAGGTGTGTAGGTGAATAACCTGTCTCATAACCGTGGTTAATTCAGGTGAGTGACCAGAGCAGGCCTACATTCACATACCTTGGTGTAGACTGGACAAACCCCTCAGAGTCTTTCGTAGTAGATGGAGGGGATGTTGTTCCTGCTGCCAGTCTGGCTTGCTGGATGAGACGCCGATCGTATTCCCTTCCTAGTCGTCTAACGCCCTCGACTAGACCAACCAGCAGGAAAACACAGATGACAGAGAACGCAAAGGCGACTGTTATGAAAAACACAGCTCAAGTAAGGATATTTTGATGCAAACAATGAGACCCCATACCCTTCGACCTGATGTGCCATTGCCTACTAATAAAACAGGCATCAACGGTGTACCAATTCCACAGCTATCCGCCGTATTGTTCGAGTTAGACTCGGAATGAGATCCATGGTTGAGCAACCTACCATAGATATCTATCGGGATATCAAGACTGTCAGACGTGCTCGGCTGCTATGCTAGAATACTGCTCACTTTGCATGTTGGGCCCTTCATACTAGAGCTGCCATGATTCATATCCATTTTTGTGCACAAGATTGCTCCAGACAGGGTGATAGAATGCGATACTTTGCAAAACGCACAGGAAACGAGGACCATGCATAGCTATCTTGGTTTTATACGCCAAACAGATTCTGCCCAAGAGTCCAAGTCCTGAGTCATGGCTTACCCGGTCAGGGGTGCAATGATATTGTGGAGGTGAATGATTGGAGACGCGCGTATTCGAGAGGAGATTGTAGGGTCAGTTATTTCATTTCCCCGAGTCAGGACATCATTCTCAGCTATCCGCAGGTGATTGTACTGCTCAAATTGTCCCATGACTGGGTGATGTTTATAAAAAATTTATTCAAGTCTAGCGACGTGCCCCGGTTAGTTCTAGGCGAAGGAGACTCGGTTCTTTGCCAAGAGGGAGTGGGATATCAGGTGATGCCGCCGGTAGTTGATTGAACCTCTAATACGGCATACTCTGCGGGGTCTCTAAGAGATATCGATAACGAGGCCTGTGATAGTGACTAAGGATTGGTGATGATTGACGAATCAGCGACCTTCAAATTGAACAATGTAAGGGCCTTGCATGTGCTGAAAGCAGATAACCCTGTTGGCTTCATTACTGGAATTCAACGATAGGGATAGTATGGAAGACGAAATCAGATACAGCGTCCTCAGGCGAGTCCCTTTTATACCTTGAAGCACACGAACTCCCGATAATGCAGCGGCAACAGGGTGGAATATGTGTGCATAATCAAGAAAGTCCGATATGAGAGCGAAGGCCTCGCCGCCAGTTCCTACGGCGTACCAAGGAATTCATGGCGTGTAACCAAAAAATCAAGGTAAGTTCTGGCACGAATTGATAGTGACTCAGGTTCGCCAATATGGGTTGACCGATAAGCGCCAGAAACAGAGAGAGGATGTCTATTATTGTGAACTGCTGATCGAGACCGCCATCATACATCAATCAAGTACTCGACGTCTTTCCAGGTATTTCGTCCGATCCAGTTACTTTTCCTTCCTGTTCACCACCCTGCTGTTTTCGCAGACGAACATATTCTGCCCTCAACATGTCCATGTTATCCGGATTTGTGCTACAAACGAAAGAAACACATTGAGCTCACTGATCTTGGGGAGCTACCATCACACCTACTACTGGTATATGCACTTTTGCATTACTTGCAAAGGACCTCTACACGCCCATACAACAGAAACAGTGCGGCCCTGAGCACATGCAGCAAAGGCTGGATCAGGTTGCATTGACGCCGCCATCAGGAAATTTTCGGATTTTTCGACGAACAAAAGAACTGACCTTGCACTTCTTCATCACATGCCTTCATCGCCCTTGCTTTGGTTGTTTTCCAAAGCGCCTCCTCTTCTCTACGGGAAAGTGTATCCATTATGAAATGTGTTATAGTTTGTTGGTAGTAGAAACTTGTCGGGGCAGCGCGTTAACCACTCTGCGTCAGGCAATCACGTGTCCGTTAACATCTATGCTTGTGTATTGAGCAGTAAATCGGGTATGCACAAATCCAATGGAAAGAAAAGTAGGGTATCAAAATGGAAAAGGTACAAGTAACCGTCCGCTGATGCTATAGATACGTGAGAGATATAGTAACACCCGTAAAGGCAGGAAATTACAGTGCATGAAACAAAAGTCTAATGGGCGAGTGAGCAATGAGCTCAGGCATAGAACATATTAGAGAAAACGGTTCCACATGATAAATCGACCCGTGGACGCTATCTATTCCTCCTCTTCGTCCTCATCTTCCTCCTGAATCGCATTTTTGAATGCAGGTCCATTGCGTGGAACAGGAAGCTGGCGTCGGCTTCGAACTGCAGGCCCCTTGAGGTCCTCAACAGCAGTCTCCTCCGTCACGTCAGCCAACACATGGGAAGTTACGGATTCATTTGATGTGCCGGTGTTTGATTTTTGCTGTCGTGTCGATTCGCCATGTCCCTTCTGCGATGACCCTTTGCTGTTTCGCCTGGCAGGTGTAGGTCGACCACGTGCGCCACCGAAAGCGGGTAGTTCCATTTTCTTGATGCTGGGAGATCCGGGCATAGGAGATGAGGTACCATGACTACGGCCATTGAGAAGTCTGCTTCCACTAGCATGATTTGCGGAATTGCCCGAGGATGATGCTTGTCCCAATCCTCCGACGAAAGTTGGCTCATCATCATCTTCGTCAACCCAGTCCGAGTCGTCACCAGAGGTGATCGAGTTTCTGCCGGCGAAGACATCACGGATATTCGTTCTATTGGGATCCACCAACATGTCTCGGGGTGACTGTAGAGATCTAGAAGACCAACCTGGCGGTTCGGCTCCCCATGCTTTCTTCCAGCTTGACCGCCCAGCACTAGGAGGTGCAAATGTTCCATGCTTACGATGTGCGACTAGTATCGTCGTACTATACGAACCCTTACGTTCATCACTACTCCTACCGAAAAATGCTGGGCTTGCTGTGCGAGAGGTTGTGCCCAGGACGCTGCCTTCTGTTTCGGATGCTTCATGAATGGAGCTAGGCCTCGAGTGCTCAGACCTGATGGAGCTGGCCGCCGAACTAGTTCGCGCATGATGTGGCCTGTGCATTGGTTTGATCTGCCGAACTACCCTAGTTCCAGAACCGCCAGAACCAGCACGTCGATGGTATTGTTGGAGTGGAGAAGAAGTAGATCTTGCAGCCCGAGGAGCAGAACCATTCGAGCTGGTAGAGGAGCTCTTAGAATGACGTTTCTTTTTCCCTCGATGATTGATTGGAGTCATCTGGAAAGATCTAACGGAGGACGGTCGTGACGAGAATTCGCCACGCTCGCTGGTCGGGGTTCTACTTCCCAGTGATCGGCGACTGGCATCACTACGCTGCCTGGATACTCCAGTTATCTGTTCAACGCTGGAAGCTACTGGTATTCCAGTGATAGGGTCAAGCCGAATCGAGTTGATGGATGATCGTCTAGAGTTGACGCTCGAGGACCTCCTAGAAGATAGAGAAGGTCGTTTCTCCCCAATGCTCCGCCTATGTATGCTGCCTGATTTCTTTCTTCCGCGAATCGATCCCCCTGCCTTCGGTGATACACCACTAGGGCCGCCTGCCCCGGGCTGTCCATACGCGTATGCGGGATATTGCATTGTTGATGCAACTCCAGCAGGAATAGTAGGCAGGGTCGGCGAATGCTTTCTCTTCCGTCTATCATCATAAAACCATGTCCTGAAAGCATTGAGAATACTAGCTCGACTGCGAGTTTTCCCGCCTCCTGCAGGTCCTTCTGTGGCCGGGGCTGGCGACGAGGATGTACGACCTACGAGACCTAATGGTTTTCCAAGAGTAGCGACTTGAGACAAGCTATTCCCAGGAGAGTTGGCTGGGGTAGGAGCAGGGTTTGGTCGACCATGATAAGCACCGGATGGTGGCACATTCGGAAATGCCCAGGGTGATCCAGGGGTCATATAACTTGGAACCGTTGCAGTAGGCGTAGAGGCCGCGGAATCCTGCTCTAAATTGCTTAAGACAGAGTTTCCGCTGGTCTCCCGTTCTCTCCCAGTAGGTGGGCTCTTTGTCAACTTATGAGGCTTAGGTTCCTCACTACTCCCACTTCCTCTTGCCACCGAGCCAGCCACACCTTCGTCTTTCTCCCGTTCTTTCTCCCGTTCTTTCTCCCTCACCCTCTCCTCGCTCTTTTTCCTTGACAATCCCGCAACACCCAATGCGCTTGTTGCTCTCTGAAGCATGCTCACACTAGAACTTCTTGGCTTCGAGGTCGCAGCGGTTTGCACAGCTGTCACATTAGTTTTCTTCACACTTCCACTAGAATCCTTTCTTTCTCTATCCGGCGAAGATGTACCAGACGAATGAATTCCAAGCATGCCGGAAGGAGAGACCATCAAAGAGCTCATACTGGAGGTGAAGGGGAAACCACTCTGGTTTGCAGGTGGCGTTCGGGGAGATGGATCGACTTGATTGCTCGAACCATTCGGATGGGAGATGAGGACTGGTGTAGGGGGAACAAACGCAAGATCGGGCGCAGACACGCCAGAAACGAGCGAAGATGATGAACCAAGTCCAAGTGGGTGCGGCACTCCACCATATCTTGCAGTGGAAGATACAATATTTCCGGAGATGGAGAAGGGATTTGGGGATTTCCGGTCATGGCCGTGTGACGATAGACTCTTCCCTCTCTCAGATTCCGATGCGACGTTGTTAGGTGAGGGGGCTCTTGAATTAGCTTCGGATGGTGGCTGCATTTCCTCCTGACGTACAACCTTCTCCTTTCGTCTTTCCTTGTGTTCTTTTCCATCTTTGTCGCCGCGTCTCGCCTTCTCGGGGTCTTCGAGGGTTCTAGCTGCTTTCGCCCTTTCCGCTTCCTTGATCATCTCCAAGACTTCCTTTCGTTCAGCTTTCTTTTTAAGCATCCACCAAATTGCGCTGCACGAATCACAGGCATTGGTGAGAACAGAATGCACAACTTGAGCAGTGTCAAAACCAAGTGCACTAAGAGAATTCAATAATCCTCTTTCGAGTGGTGTGGTGAATGCAAGTGGTGCTTTCTCGCTAGATCGAAGGAGGAAGTTGCTTTTGTAGTTGGCTGATGTGGAATCAATGCCGGCGATTGGTGGTGGTGAAACTGTAGGTGACGACGGTGGAGAGTTGGTAAGCGTGGACGAGACTGACCGGCGCTTGGTACGAACGGGTGTTCTGCTGGGAAAGGAAGATGGAGGAATTGATGATGAAGAATTACGTGATGGAGGAGAGCGAGCGGTGTTAGGTGAAGGTTCAATGGGTGAAACTCCTGACAACTTGGTGAGCTCTTCTGCATCAGCGGGTTCTTCAAACACAGTCCCAATCGAGTGAGAAGAGGAGGGATCAACAGGTGAAACCTTCGTATCCTTGATTGATTCCGGTTTACGAATGGTCGATTGACTTCCCATACGGGGTATCACATCCCTCGTCTGTATGTCTTCGCCTCTTGCACCGGAGCTTTCGCCTTCCACCGATGAAGATGTGACATCAGCGATATCCTGGAGAGAATCGGCATCCTCCGGAGTTTTCGGTACGTCATTTTCCACCCCTTCGTCAGATTGGGATAAGCCGGATGTAGCTGAATGGAACGTGGTTTCGGATGCAACCGAGGAAGCCGAAGGCTGTATATCCTGTCGAACTTCTGAGCCTTGCGTAGATATACGGAGATCACGTTGAGCTGCTGCCTGTATCTTTGAATCGGACCCAGCTATCGAGATAGGCTGCGAACCAGAGGGAGGAAGTGGTGAAGGTGGATCCTCGGTGAGGTCGATGACATTGTTGGTCGTTGGGTCTAAGGGCGCTAGTTCGGGATCTTCGAGTTCGGTGGTTGATTTGGTATACCACGGATGGGCAAGGATTTGGGGTATTGTGAGACGCTTGGCGGGATCCTGCTGAAGGATATTTCTGATGAGATCACGCGCCTCTGTCGAAGTTTAATTAAGTGGATCATATTAATACAATATATGAAGTACTCACCAAATGATAACCAATCTGGGTCCTCGTATTCCCCAGCGACAATCTTCTCCTTCATTAATTGTTCATCGTCATCGTCAAACGGCAGAGTCCCGACCAACAATGTATACAAGATGATTCCAAGTGACCACACATCAACCTCTATGAGAACTTAATCAGCGTTAAATAAGGTAATTATGAGGAGGGTCACTGACCTTGTCCAGAATACTTCTTACAGAGAAGCATTTCCGGCGCTGCATACCCAGTTGTACCACAAAAGGTCTCCAACATCCGTCCTTGCTCGAACTCCCTCGTAAAGCCGAAATCCCCAAGTTTGACGTGACAGCGCTCATCCAGAAGAACATTCTCTAATTTTAGATCGCGATGGACCACGTCGTTCTTGTGGACGTAGTCAACAGCAAGGCATAATTCTCCGAACATAATCCTGGTCTCCGACTCTGACAGCCTTCCTTTTTCCACTAAGTAGTCGTATAATTCGCCACCCGAGCATAATTCCGTTACAAGCCATATGTAGTTTTCCGTGGCAATAACCTCGTAGAGTTGGGTGACATTGGGATGATGTAACCGCCGATGGTGATGTATTTCCCTTGTTAACGATGCTGTCATGGCCTTGGGAATTTGCTTCATTGCAACGCGAGTAGATGTCAAGCGATGCGTGCCTATGCGAACTTTGCCATATGCGCCTTTACATGAATGAAATGATGAGCAAGGGGGGATGCAACCATTGGAGTTGAATATCATATTGCGTACCTTCACCAATCACTCTTCCTAGCGTGTAATTTCCAACTACTTTGATTTTCTCTGACGAGAGTTCCTTGCCTAGATCTTGGTAAGCATTAGCAAGCTAGAAAGGGGTTAAGGGATACGGTCACCAATGAATACCAACTAATTCTATAAGCTTGTACATACCTGCGCCCTATGATTCACGACACCAGAATGCGACTGAGAGTGCGCATGTCCTCCAGGTCGTCCCCTCATTGGAGGTGTAGCTGCGTGTAATTTGCTTTTTAATGCTGTGGATGGGTTTGTAGTCAAAATCGGAATTCCTTTGTTTGGTCGACAAACACTTGTTGAGGGTGTAATGCCGAACTGAGCTCGGCGTTCTTCGACAGTCGTACATTTGGCCATAGTGCTTTGCGAGTGGTATCCTAGCTGCAATAGCATTATAAAACTCTGTGGGCTAGTCA
>WSTZ01000076.1:27396-38327 GCA_019632295.1 Tulasnella sp. 418
ATCTCGCATTCTGGCAAGATATACGCATAAAGCATACCAAATTCACGCTGTATAACCATGCATTACGGTAATCGCGGTAGAGGAAGAGGCAGAGGGCAACGTGGGGGCGGTGGAGGAGGTTTCGCTAATCGACGCGAAGATCCACCGATTCCTCTGGAAACGTTGCTCAAGGGACTTGGAACTCTAGCAGCTACTATCGAAAAGCCCGAAATGAATGAATCAGAAATGGTGGAGATGTCGGATTTCAAGGCAGTTGCGTCATACAACTGGATTGAAGGGAAAGGACCATGTATACTAGTCCCAGGTACTTACCCTACGTTCTTGTTCGTGATAGGGCAGAACTAATAGAAATACAGGATCACCGCCCATCTGGAATAACCCAGTATTTCCTCTCAAACTTCAGTCTGACACAGATCCAGCATTCATCGATCAAAATGGATACCGCTGTCCTGAATGGCCACTTCTACCATTGATAAAGGCAGTCCAACACATCGAGCCCGATTTCGACTTCTCTTCGATCGATATCCTGACGGATCGTAATAATCTGCGGAAACTCATGAGGTGGTTATCTGGGGAAAGTAAAGAGTTCCGGATCGACTTGGAACGAGTTGGAGACTGTCTCGTATTGAAAAGATGGGAAGTCCTCACCCAAGAAGTACCTCAACCTGGCTATGGGCACGTTTTCGAACTTGCTTCCACAGACATAGCACCTGGATGCGTTGGTACCACAGGTCACCATCGTATCGTATCTTACGTCAGTGCAACACTCAAATTAGCCATGATTATCTTACTTACGCCTCTGAGAACAGGAATTCGATGGTCTTCGTTTCCTAGTTCGTTGTCAGGTTGACGCCTGCATCAGGTCCACTGAAAATTCCGAAGTAGCTAAGCCAACTAAAGACGCCACCGAAGACGATCTTTTTGATCTAGCAGGCCTCTCCCTCTCCAAGAAGTCTGATGCTTCCGACGATACCGTCGAGACTTCCGGCGAAATCAAGATCACCCCATCTTCTAACCCGTTGGTTCCACAGTCAACTATGATGGAGTTGAAAACTCGTTCAGTCAGAAACGCCGCAACATTCAACTGGGACGATACATGGCCGCAACTCTACTTGTCGCATACCAAACATCTTTACCTCGCTATCCATCAATCTGGTACTTTCCAAGAGCTCAGGAAGCTGGATTTGGACAACCCTACACCAGAGATGGCGACTGCTGCACAGAAGTCACAGAAGCTGCTGCGGGGGTTAGTTGATGCTCTGAAAAAGGTCAGTGCATTGACCTGGTCGCAAAATGTTGGGCAACAATGTTCGTTGGTATATCATGACAAGACCATGAGTTTGTACACTCGAGATAGCCATGTTCTCCCCCCAGAGGCAAGAGAGCTTTTCGAATAGGGGTATTTACCAAGTTATGTTTAGCTGCTTGGTCTTCGAGTAGTTGAGCAAATAGTCTTTGAACGATGAGAAGTTGAACAAAGAACCAGAGTGTGGCATGAATGAAGTATATCGACTAATTCCCCAGAATAAGAATATATACATGAGGACATGATCTCAGTATGTGCGAGAGGTAGAATGCAAGAGGGAGTTCTACGATTGATATCGAGCAGCTTATTTCGCAGCTGCCTTGGCCTTAGCATACAGACCATCCAAGACCTCCTTGTGGAAAGCATACGCTTCCTTCCTGAGAACATGATGAAGTCAGATGTCGACGCTGATTTGGCTATGAAGATAACATACCTCTTGATTTTGAAGGTTGGCGTCATGGTGTTATTCTCGACAGTAAATTGCTGAGTCGTCAAGTGAAGGTCCTTCGCAATCTCAAATCTATGATGACAGTGAGTTGAAGCAACGGACTCGCGAGGCATGACTGCTTACCCTTTGAGTCCCACCTTCTTCATCCTCTTGATTGTGTCATCGAGCACGGCCTTTCTGACCGTCTCGTCCTTGCAGGCAGCTTCGACTGCTGGCTCAGCCTTGGGATCGAACTTGTAGCCAGCTTCAGCAGCTATGATGGACAATGCCACTGGTTCTGGAACAATGACGGCGAGAAGATGGTCTTGGAGTGAGTCACCATGAATATAGACTTGGGCAACAACTGGGCAGGCGGTGTAAAGCTATGTGAAAGATGATCAGCCAATAGATCTGGGGGATCAGAAGATAGGCGTACATTCTCAATCTTTTCCAATGCGACATATTCTCCTTGAGCCAGTTTCATGATGTTCTTCAGACGATCGATTATCTTGAGACGGCCATTCGAGTCGATTTCAGCAATGTCTCCGGTATGGAACCATCCCTCAGCGTCAATTGCAGCACGTGTATTCTCCTCGTCTAGGATATATTTGATAAGTAACAAGATAATCACTTAACCCAAGATTTCTCACCTTTGAAGTATTTGCTGAAGACATTGTCGCCACGGATGCAGAGCTATTTTTTTGAACTGTTAGAATGTAAATATGTACAATTGCGGAAGGGAACATACCTCTCCTCTGGGATTTGGTTTATCCTCAGCACTATAGGACAGCTCAGGTACGTCGACCAACTTGACTTCATTCACAAGCTGTACTCCGCCAATGGATCCAACTGATCCCAAGTCATCTATCCAAGTATAGGCACATGTTGCACAAGTTTCAGTCAAGCCATAACTGTAATAGCACTTGATCAATCACTGGATAGCAGGACGCAGTAAATGATACTTACCCTTAAGTTTGGAGACAGAAAGAAGATAAACGGGTTTCATTAGTCTACGGTACTCGATCAACTGAAATGATGAAGCTTACCTTCCACAACGTCGCACATGAAGGAATACTTGAAAAAGTTGAGCGTATCTCCATTAATTGGTGCCGAACCGCACGTCATGAAGGTAACACGCCCGCCTAACGCAGCCTGAACCTTTCTGAAGATGATAGGATCCCAGAAGAGGTGTCGAGTTTCGCCAGATGCCTTGAGACGAGCTTCTTTGGATGCGACTGCTTGCCTGAAGAGGAATCCTGCCAAGCAAATGTAAGCCCGAAGGACCGGAAATCATTAAGAAAACCCATGCCTTTGAGGCCAGGAAGGCGCGTGTTAGCCATGGCCACCTGATAGATCTTGTTCAAGACCCGAGGCACCTATCATATATCAAATACCAAGGTTAAAAACAAGACACATTGGTCCCTGGATCCAATTGCAAAGAAGCTTACCCCAGGGAAGAAGTGAGGCTTTAATGCCTGGCAATCGCTGAGCAAGTTGACAGGGTTACCAGTATAGTAGCCTATACTGCCGCCGTTTGTCAAGGCTGCCAATTCAGCAAGCCTTCCGTAGATGTGTGCCAACGGAAGATAAGAGATCATGACAAAGTGTCGAGGCACCTTCATGGAGTGGCAGTTGGAGAGGACGGCAGAAGCTAAATTCTTGTGCGTAAGAACCACGCCCTTTGGAGTTGCAGTGGTGCCCGAGGTGTAGCAGATAGTGCTGACATCCTGTTGACCGGGTTGAATGGGATCAACCAACTTGGCAGTGCCAATTGCCTCGACTTATATAGAGATATGAGATAACATACAAACAAAAGCAGTAAAAGTAACCTACATTCGGAGAACTCCAAGAATTCGATGCCCTTTTCCTTGGCCGTCTCAACAAACTTTGTTTTCGCTGAGGCCTCCAGAGTATCGAAGGAAACAACCATTTTGAGGACAGCGCATTTGTCAGCAAGGTCTAGGAGGGCTTGAATATTCTTCTCGCTTGTGAACACAATCGAGGTCTCCGCATGGTTGATACTGTATGATATGCCATAAGCAAACCACACGTTAGGAACAAACTGCTAACTTACATGTATTCTAGAGAAGAGTTATCAGAATTAGTCGGACCGTGTTGAGAGAATGAAACTTACCAACTGAGTTGGGTCCCAAAGTGTCATATAAACTGACTGTCACCTTTCGATAGGATTGAAGGGCAATATCGACGATTTGCCATTCTACACAAAATAAACTTTTTTCAGAACGCGAAAATTATGCTAGGTTAGACTTTTTTGTCGTACCTGGCCTATTGATACTCCACAAACCAACGGTTTCGAGTTCACCAGCGGTTAGTCGACCCGAGGTAAACAGCTCAACAAGAGCACTGCCAACAGCGCGCCGACGCGTATCAATTTGCTCGTAAGTTTCCCAGACATACTCGGCCTCAAACGTCAAAGGTTCTTGTGACTTGATTGGGCGGTGTCCCAAACAGTTCATGGTCTTCGCTTGCGCAAGTCCCGACTCGAACAAATCGGCGACTGTGCCAACCTCGAGGTCTCCCTTCAATTGGGACCATTTTGCTAGAGTGTATGATTAGATTCGCTGAACTCGGAACTATATTGAACAACTCACGATTGCGGTAGTGGCCTGCAGATGTAGAAAAAAAGGGGGGAGATGAGTGGTTCAATGTGCTGTGCCAAGAGCAAAAAATGCTTACCAGTTTGACCATCACGTTTGGTATCTGGAACCTCTACAGAACATCGTCCATATTCTTTGAAGGTTGGGGATTTCTGGAGAGTATAGACGTTGGGGGTGGACATGGTGAATATTGAGGGCGCTTGGATGGATCGTTGGGAGGGCGGGGGAAATGGCAAAAGGTTGATCTGGGGAATTTATATGTCTCGAGTAAGGGACTGCCACCGGCTTGGCCTGCTTGTCGACGCGCGGGGGGAACTTGTTTTGTCGGGTCCCTTTTCATGATCACGCTATCCCTGAATGCCGGTTCCGCAAGGCAGGTGGCGCGTATAGAAGCCTTTATGCCACACAGCTATTAAATGTCAAGCAATTCTATCCGCTTTACGAGGATAAGTGAACTGACTTGCACGTACACCAAACGTATTGGGCCGTCTGACTCAACCGTAATTATGAAACGGGAATCTCTCGGGTTGCAACGCCTGCCCGAATTTACCTATCACCCCGGAAGCGAACCTGATTCCGACAGAGCAACCCACAGCAATTGAATCAACGTGGCACCGATTAATTGGGATGATCGACATTGAGACAGGTTAAATTCTGATTCGATCACATTTCAAGCCGTTGTGCCGAGACAACGTATTTTATCACACGATCGAGCTAAGAATATGTCCAAAAAAAAGCGGGCCTTCGGTGATGTCTATTTTTTTTTCATGTTGAGATGCGAAAAAAGATGATAGAAGGTACAAATTGGTAATGGTTTGGTTGTTGAGGGATGTAAAGTTGGCAGAATTGGTAAACCGTAATGAGTCTCCAATGAGACGAGAAATGTGTACAAGGCGTTATTACCGGTCCAACCGATGATCCAGCATGACAGCGTGCGAGGATGGAAAAGAGGTAAACGTAATGACGAAAGCAAATGAAGAAAATTTACAATAAGATTTTAAGGCAAAAAGCCATAGGTGATGTGAAATAAAACAACAACGGCAATGGAGGGGATTGAATAATCGCCACCAAAACCGGGAATATAAAGCATAATGGACATAAAAGAGAGGATGCTGGACATTTTCGGCAGGGTGAATAATGCCAGTCAAGATCATAAAACACAAACGAAGAGTTGTTTCGTCCATTGGGACGATTTTTGTTTTTTGGTTGGCGTGAAAGAGTTGGTCGCCTATGCGATCATATGAAGGACGTTGACAACCCGACCTCTCTCGGTAGAGGTTTCAGTTTTCTTGGATTCCTTGAGACGTTTCCGTTGTTCCTTTGCCCACGCCAGTTGGGCCTTCAATGCTTCCTTGGCCTCTTGCTCCTTGGCCTTCTTCTCTGCTTTTTGAGCCTTGAGTTTTGCCCGAATTGCTTCCTTGTCCATCTTGTGCCAGGTAGGAATAGGATACATGGCTCCATTAGAGGCCGAATCCGACAAGTTTCCTGACTTGGCCGAAATAGTAGCCGGAACTGATAACGAACTTAGAGCACTAGATTGCTTGATAGAGGCTGTGGAGTCACTATCTGCATAATTCGGCGATCCTGGGGATAACATGTGGTCATCCATAGCGTAGCTTGAGCTTCCTTGTCGACTCTCATCGATGATAGAGTCTACGACATGAACGCGCACGCTGGCGGATTCCAACCTCTCCCTAACACTGGATGCAAAAGATGCATCGGTGTATTCAGGAGGAGCACCAGAGAGAGGAGAACGAGGACCAGAACCAGGTTCACCTGGAGACCTCATTTGCTTCCTCAAATCTGGCATGGATGCCATGCTATTCAAGCTCCTTGGAGTGGTTGGTTTGCTCCCTGAACCATGTACAGAGGCGAACTCGTCGATGCGGTGTAACCCTCCAAACTCCTGGGACACAGTAGCGGATAAGGAGCTTAGTGGCATCGCGTTTGGTGGAGTCCTAGGTCCATCGAACGAATTGGTAGCATCACTTCCTGCCCTCCTCCTTGCGCTTGCGGACACGGGTGTATGGGGTGTTTGAGGTCCGCTGAAGCTGGAGGCACTGGACAAAGTAGACGCTTCAGAAGGCATCCGCTTGGGTCCAGGTCTGAAGTGATATGGGGGTTGAAAAGGAGTAGCGGGATTGAAGTGGTTGACTCCAGAAGTCGCGGCACTTGTAGGGACAACGAATGGCTGGCCACGAAGTGATGTTATCCTCACTGGAGAAGCAACCAGAATAGGACTTGACATCAACCTCTCATTATCCGTATCACCAGCATCGTGTCCATCATCAGATGGCGCACGACTACCCATGGGAGACTTGGACGTTGTTGACCAGGAATCGATTGACTCGGAGGATCCAACCAATCTCCTTGACCACCTCCTCACAATCTTGTCGACATGGCCATGGAACTCGTCCCTTGGGAAAGGTCCATCTCTTTCCGAAGGAGCAACCCGTCGTTGAGGTGATAGAGAATTGCGAGCGCTGTTGGTCCCAGGTCGAACGACGTCACCAAGAACAGTGTTATCGTGTTCAAGAGCTGAAAGAATCTTTTGCATGCTCTTCGCAATGAGTCCATCCTCCTTTGCCCCTTCTGGAAGAGAAGGCCTCCTGCTGTCCGTGACAGGCGAGGACTCGGCTCCAGTGATGAAACGTGGGCCAGGTGCCGAAGTATTGACCTTGATAGGTGAACGAAGCGGGCTAACCTCAGGTACTGAAGGACGACGCTGGTAGCCAGATGAAACGGAGTAATCTAAAGGTCACAAGTCAGGGGATGTACAAGTTACAGAGGCATCTTCACATACCTGGTCGGAAGATGTGCTTGGCAGGGAACGGGCTTGCTTGCAAAGCATCTCCACCTCCAATTCGACTGGCAGACGATGTGTAACCATCTCCACCATACCCGCCTGATCCATTAGTCTCTCGTGGTCGTGGCGCATCGGACATTCCCCTTGGACGACTGGCTTGATGATGACCTTGTCCGTGGTGCATATCATCTGCACCGTCATTCCTGTCATTGCGGCGAGTGATCTGTTGCTGAGCGGGGCGTCTGCTAGAGGACATGACGACCTTGAGAGCCCTAAAAGGAAAGGTCGGTAAGTTTCAACGGAAATTAAACAAAACAATCCACGCACCTAATTTGCAAGCTTTGGCAATCACAGAGGGTAGCAACCTCGTAAACGCCAACGCTTGAACTTGGACTCAACGCCTTGTGCATCGCATGTTTAACCAACGACTCAAGATGAGGCAACTCATATGTCGTGCTAAGCAACAACAATGAGCTCAAAACTGGAGGAGCGTGTTGCAATGGGGTGATGAGAGCTGTGGAGTAAATATATTGAAGGAATGCAAGGGTAACGGCGTATGGCTCAGAAAGGTGGAACGACCGAGGGGTTAACCGCGGATCTGGTCGCGATTCAGCGACAGCTTGAGCAGATTCTGCGTCCGGAGCAGTTCCGGATAGGGGTCGGATGGGAGCAATTTCAGGAAGAGGAAGGTCTGTCGCACTGGAAGGCAGTGTCTCCAAGGCCTTCTGAGCTGCGGCGAGGTAAATTTCCCTCTGTTTCTTGAACCATGGCCACCGCCTCTCGAGAGCGCTCCTGGAACATTTGATTTTTCGACCATCGTCGCAGACAAGTTCAAAGTCCGCCAGGACCCCCTCTTCCAACGCGGCTAATCCTAACTCCTGTCCCTCAATGTTGAGTACCAACCTTGGCGGCTGATATATTCCAAATGCCTCAAGATCGATACAAGCGACATGATCCCATGAGAGTAAGCGTCGGTTGTAATCTTCAACCAGATTCCCGGCTCGGTTTCCAAAGATGAGGAACTTGTTGGCTTCTGCCCAGAGAACACCGCGAGACCAAGAGCCGGCGCCAAGTGTCGACCCAGCATCAATCCTTGACCAGGCCATCGATACGAGATCGAGTGCCCATATGGAAAATGACTGATAGGAGTGAGCGAGATAGGTGCCGGCAATGATGAGATGTGAACCTAGGATGGCGCCAGTAGGGAATCGAAGGCCAGGTGGTAAGGAAACACCTGACATCGAGTCGGAACGGTCCATGATTTCAAAGTCATTTTCCTTTGGCGTTATTACTTCGAGCTCTCGTCGAACGTCGGTGAACTATAATTGAATAAACGGGATTCAAACACCGAGGGAAATAAGCTGACATGAACGACCGCATGGTTGCAGGAAAAACAGGTGAAAGTGTGAATACTCACGTTGTAGTTGCTGTATAGTAAGATATCGTTGGGGTATTCCAAAGTAGGATTAGCGGAATACGATAGATGAATGAGCTCGTCCGAGATAACGCGGGATGGAGATGCAGGAGGAACATTGTCGCCCTTGAACCTTGACCCCGGAGGACCCAGCAAACCCGATGCAGCCGAACCTGCGGTTGACGTCAGTTCCTCTTGTGGCAATCTCACCCTGCTGAGGGCTGAGACGGCCACACTCCTGTAGGTGCCACAGTGCCTGGGGTACTCTCGTTTTTGAATCCAGGCACCCCTTACGAGATCAAACACATGGATGTCATCGAGCCATACATTGGACATGTCCTGGCCACCAATGATAAAGAGACGGTCGGAGGTAATTGAAGATAAGTGAGCGTATCTGGCACGTGGGACGAGAGAAGGAGTGTTTGGAGGGATGGTGTTGTCAAGGTCTTGAGGGGTAGATGGTATCCATTTCCTGGAAGTTAGGTCGAAGAAACGGACGTCGTTGAGGACACAGAGTTCGTCTGGATTGGCTGAAGTGTAGCCCATGCCACCAAAGACGATGAGACGGTTGTTCCAGGCGTCGGCGCTGTGGAAATAACGAGCGCCTGGGATGTCCTCCTCAGGAGTTGGCTCAATCTTCTCCCAAACAAAGGAGTCCATGTTGAAGACATAGAGATCTGATACCATCCGTCTAGCGGATACGAGACGACCTCCCTGAATAAAAATGAGTGCCTGGACGGTATTGAAAGCATTAGAAAATGCTCACAAAGAGGTACATTTTATTGCCAACTACGGTTGTAGATGCACCGACGAGTTGAGGTGGTACATGGCCCTTTGTCTTGCGGGCAAACGTAGTGAGATCAGATATGGAATGCATAGTTTAAGAGCAGAGCAACGCCACTCCTGATGGCTAGAAGGGCGAAACTCTTAAGACGAAATGGAGGAAAAATTCGTTGTTAATAAGAGTATACGATTCCTCAGGGAGCAGTTGCGAGAAATCGGAACTTTTGGGTCAGGGACGGCGAAAAAAAAGAATTGCAAGGATATAGCGGGGGTCCACAACCGGGACGGATGTCTAGCCTGTGAGCCCTTGGGAATAAAAGGGTCAAATTTGCTCGGTTGATGCGCACTCGTCCGTCGTTTTGCCGTTGGTAGCAATGCGATGCGATTGACTATCTGATCGTCGTCGTAGGAAACCTCAGAGTGAATCAAGGCAGTCAAAGAGCAGACACCAACATTACGCTCGGGAGCGGCCGAATCAGCGGTCTCCGATCGCTTATCTCCTTTCCGCAGTCGTCCTAGTTTGAATCACGTCATGCTCTAATTCCACTGGGCCACCGATTTCCTTTCTTAATTCTACAGCTTCTTCATAGACTTCTTCGTCGACTTGCCCATCGAGATACACGTTCAACGCATAGCATTCATCGTCATTTCCTTCTCCACCGATGCCCGTTATTACGGTTCCATTTTCTTTTTTCCATAATTTCAAGGGCTTTTCCTGCGACGCATCCAATCATCAGCCTTCAAGACATGAGGCAGCTCAACTCCTACTCCGTCATCACCCTTTTTAACTTTCCAATTCATTCGCGTGGAATTGCTTTGAAAGATATCACACCGTTACGTGTAATCCAACACTTTCAAACGTAAAATTCCTGTCCCTTTAAATGAGGCATACCCTTCTCCCACCATTTCACTTCAATCTTCATCGGCATCAGCCCTTTTTGGGCGCTTCCCCGCCATCCAGATAGGAAAGGCTCGGGTTCTCGCTTCTACTCTCGTCTACACAAGAGCTATGTGCACTGTGTATGGTACTGTGCCTCGATCTAGAAAACAATAATCCGTTCAAGAAGTCCATTCACTCACTGTCAACGGACTACGACTTGCTATCGTCATCCCGCCCTTCGTCATCCTCCTGACCGTGCTCCACGAACCCTTCGACGTCGAGATCTACAATATTTGACTCTTGCTATCGGAAAGAAGCTCTCATTTCCCAAAAATTCAGGTCCGAGCTCTGACTTCAAGTCGGATCACGTTATCCTATCTAGGTTATTCCCTCAGACATCTCCAGCTGGGGAGGCAACCTTGGCCCTTTTCCACCCCAAGCCGGTCGTCATCACCCGCCAAGGCACGCCCCAAGTATCCAACGATCTGCGGCGCTTGACGTCTTGCCCTTACAAGACCTTCACATACTGATCCTCACTAGTTTCTCGACACCCTTTGATTGTCCGTTTCAAAGATATTTGACGTAAGGGAGCGACATAGGCCCGCCCAATATCCTTCTCTTGCTGTGAAACAACGAGGCTTCGTCAGGTCCATACACAAGAAATCGTCCTCGTGCTGACCGATCCGGTGCGCTCTTT
>WSTZ01000076.1:38514-53467 GCA_019632295.1 Tulasnella sp. 418
CTTTGCCTCTTCCTCTAGCCCAAGTGACCTCAAGACATGAGGCAGTGTACGTTAGGCACCCCATACCCGACGGGTCGGGTGGCTTTATAATTCAAGCCAAACCGAAATAGTAAAAAAATTTCAAAAGAAATCTCGATATTGTTCCGATAGTGCGTGAGAGTTCCTTCCGCCCCCGTTGCGGACGGCGGTAAAGAACCCCATACGGCTCCAAAAAAATTGTTGAAAAGCCGAATTATTGCGGAATAGTTCTTTTATATCAGCCAGAAAATATTTGCAAAAATTGTAGTTCGGTGCGCAATATCGGTGGAGCATGGAGTTCCCTTGAATTCCCCCATCCATATATATAGAGTTTCCCCCTACCAATACCGATTGTATCCAGATATCAAGAATGTTACCGGTTCCTGACTGAACTGGCAGTATCACCGATTCTGATCGATCAGACTGTCTCAATTCCTGATAGGTGTAGAACACTCAATATCCAACAGGGTGGATTTCCCCAACAGAATGGGACGCTAAAGTAGAACGTGAAAAAAAATTGAGTGGGTTCCTGAACATAAATTTCGTCACATTGTGACATCACCCGTGACACCGCGTCCTACAATCCCAGAGCCACGTTCACAACAACAACGCGTACCTTCTCTGTATCCCTTACATTCTTCCGACGCAAATCAGCATGATGGAGATCATGGAATCACCTGAAGCAAGCTCAAGCCTTCCATTCGGTGCTCCCTCCCTCCTCATGGATGACGATTTTAATATGGACGACAACAACGACGACACCCGAGACGAAGAAACCAATACCGACTCCAGCAAGCCCTTTGGAGACTTTATGCTGGAGGAGGAACCTGAATCCCTGATGGACAGGCCACAGAGTAGCACAAGCGGATTTGGAGCTTGCGACCTTTTAGAGGATGAGTTTGGATTGGAGACTGCGGCAGAACCATCCCCTTTGGAGAATTTTGCTGCTTCTTTCAGTAATAGTCCTCGTATAGATTCCAATCCTAGTGATAGCTGTAAGTATTCCTGTTCTTTTTGAATGCACCATACTTATGTGCCGCGTTATAGTAACACAATCAAATTCTCAAGAGTTTCCGGATCTCGACGAACTCATAGCTCCCATACGCTCGAACCTCAGAACTACCGTAACCTCATCCTTAACTCCACTACCGTCCATTCATGCTAGAACGTTTGACCAAAAGGTTGTGTCGTTTCGTCGAAGAGCAAGAACTTCAGGAACCACCGTCTCGTCCAAGGTAAGCGTCTATCACTGAACTGACAAAGGCATTGGATTAATCCTCGACTATGCCCCCATTAGACATCTCAGATAGACATCAGCAAGTTGCTTGAAACACCAATACACAGGATGATGGACAACCTTGCTCGGACTACAGCGGCCAAGATCAACGCAGAGAACGAGTACGTGATCCATATTTCTTGGGCTCGATCTCTGCAATAACTAGGATCTTCTCTTAATAGCTCTCAAAACTCGACACAGTCCTCAGGATCGAAATCAACCGAGTCGACTCCGAAAGATATGTGGGTGGACAGATACAGGCCCAAGCGGTTTACAGACCTGATAGGAGACGAGGTCAGTGAGGAGCCTTTATTCTGGAGACTCTTCATCTGATGTAGAACCCCGATTTCAGAGTGTGCATCGTGAAGTCCTGGCGTGGGTAAAGGAATGGGACCAGTGTGTCTTCAAACGGAAAAGCAAAAAGCGACCAAGACCAAACGACAAATCCCAAGAGAATGAACGACCGGCCGACGAGTTTGGAAGGCCGCATGAAAAGGTTAGGGTGTCGGTAATGATGTAAACTCGACGCTAACCCCCTGCCTCAGATCCTGTTGTTAGCCGGGCCGCCCGGTCTAGGAAAGACAACGTTGGCTCATGTCGTCGCAAGACAAGCGGGTTACTCGGTGTTAGAAATTAATGCAAGGTAGGCTGGTCCCTATTATTGAATGACAATCGGTCCCAAATTTCTCCGTTTCAATTAGCGATGCCAGGACGGGTAATATTATTGAGGAACGGATAAAACCTGCATTGGAAAGTGGTTCCGCACTAGGAAGCAAGCGTCCAGTCTTGGTGGTAGTTGACGAGGTGGATGGAGCCACTGGTGAAAATGTTAGTATCAAACCAGCTAAGATATTTGCTATTTCACTTCGAGGACTAACCAAACTTTTCCTGCTCCAGACCGGAAGCTTTATACAACGGTTGATCCAACTAACGATTGATGGAAAGCGAAAGAAGAGTGAGTTCCGAATTCGAATCTCACGACGCTGCTCCTAACGCATATACATTCAGGTCGAGCGTCCAGCAAGAATGAAAACAACCCGAAGCGTCCATTGCTACGGCCCATTATCTGCATATGCAATGATCTGTAAGTCTTTGCATAAGAAATCAAATTAACGAATAATACAACTGACCTCAATTCTAGCTGGGCTTCATCGCTTGCCCGCCTTCGTCCAATTTGTCGGATCGTCCGCTTCAATGCTGCCCCTTCCCTTCTGCTGGTGAAGCGATTAAAGGAGATTTGTACAACAGAAGGTCTCCAAGCTGATGGCAGAGCTCTAAGTCAGCTGGTGGCTGTCAGCCAAGGGGATCTGAGAGGTTGTCTGAATACTCTTCAGGTGGGTGTCCACTAACTTTCTTTTCGGCCATCCCTACATCTGATATTCTTTGAAGATAATCCACACACAGTCACAACAAGTTACTGAAGGAATCATCAAGTCTGCCACCGTCGGCATGAAAGAGTCTGAAAGTACCGCCCAGGACGTCTGGAATGATCTTTTCAAGCCACTATCGAAGAAGCGAATAAAGGATCTTGGAATGACATCCCAGGAGAACGAGAAATATGTGGGAAGACTGTGCAGGTTGATAGAAGCCAGTGGCATGATTGACAAAGTGATGAGTGGTGCGTGGCTGCCGTTGCTCCTCCAATTAACGATTGTTGACATCTTTCATCAAAAGGTTGCTTCGATCATTACATTAACTTGCACCAGCAAGACCCTTCGTGGAAGCGCTTCGAAGCTGCCCAGGAATGGTTCGGCACCTTTGATCATTTCGCGTCTATGCTACGTGCAGAACAGGAATATGCTTTGATGGGTTATTTGCCTTACCTGGTTACTCCGATACACCATCTATTCGCGGACTCCGGAAACCCAAAAATGGGAAGGCCGACTGCGGACTGGGAAGTGAGTCCAGATTCATAAAAGACCCTAGAATTTTCAGCTGATAACTCTTCCCAGTGCCATGTGAAATCCAAAACCAGTGAGGAGATATACAAGTCATTAACACGATCGGTGCTCGTCAACGGGGGGCGACATTCATGTGGATTCAGGCATCTTTTGGGTAACGAGGTCATCGTTACTGAGTTCGCGCCCATGTTAAACCGCATTATTGCGCCGCCGCTGAGACCTGTGAGTAACCAAGCGGTGTTGCTAGAAACTTGAAGTAATGATGACGTCTGCAGGTTAACAGTCAAATCATCAGACCCCACGAACGAGCTACATTGAAGAAAGTAGTCGATGTAATGGTCTCTTTGGAGCTCCGATTCGTACAAGAGCGAGGCGATGATGGACAGATGATGTACAGACTTGACCCGTGCGTGAGATCCCTGGCTGTAACGCTAAGCAGTGCTAACTTCTTTCTATAGACCAATAGACGTGTTTGTGACATATGATGGCAAGCGGGCGTCCGACATCGCCGTTTCACGATACGCTGTCCGTCATATGGTAGCAGCAGAGGTAAGATAGCTTTTTCTCAGTGACCACCAAGAATTTAGCGATGTTCATATGCTCTGTAGATCGAGGCGGAATATACTGCTCGTCACTGTGATGCTGTAGAAAAGAAGCAAGGCCGTCAAATTGCTGCGTTCTTCAGCTCTGCATCAGCAAAAGCCAAGGCCTCTGATGACGCGCCTTTAATGGATCCGGAAGGAGAATACGGGGGAGAATTGATTGAGACCAAGAATAAATCCGATACGCCGAAAACATTATCAGTGGATATTGTCGAAAAGGTATGTTTCATCGCCCAGCGCTTGAACGGGGCTAATAATGTGTTCCGGTAGCCACCAACCGACTTCTTCGGCCGTCCGATAGTGCAAAAGGAGGTTTCTACCACGAAAGCCAACCAGACCACGGAACAAGGTAAGATATCTCAAAGCCTCATTTACAATCCTTTGACTGATTATATGCATTCCTACTAGCTCCACCAACTAAAAAATTCCGTGTGTCTTACAATTACAACGAAGGTAGTTCTTCTGCAGTCAGGAAGCCTGTCAAGATGTTGTCGTTGTTATGATCATAGTTATTTATCCTAATATGTGACAATGGCATGAAAGAGTTGATGAAAAAGAGGTGCACCTTAGTAGTGCATAGGTTTCTTGAAAAGAGTAAAACTTGAATGACAATTTAACGGACACTGTCGGTGTGAATGATATGAAAAAAGATCAAGAGATAAAAGTGTGTTACTACCACAGCCCAGTGGAATGCCTCATTGCAATGTAGAACCTTGATCGCTTAGACAGCGACACGGACTCCAACCACAGCTCTTTCAACAGCATCCGCCTCCTCCATGCTGACATCTTCTCCGGCACTAGTGTCGATGGAAGCCAATACTGACTTCTCCAATTCTCGGGCATTTCTGGTGACTATCCCGTCGTCTGATGTTCCAGCTTGGATAGGAACGTCGTGGGCACTGACTGCCTCAGCATCGGTCATATCTAAATCAGCATCTCGAGATCCTTCAACAACCATCTCCACATCAACATCCTCTTCCTCATCTTCCTCGTCCTGTGCGGCTTGGGTGAGGCTAATTGATGGAGCGGAAGCGCCTGAGAGTAATTGAGGTTCAGGGATGACTTCCTGCACCGTTCTGTTGGCTTCACCCGCAGGCGCGGACAAACCGCCACTCTGATCGGAGGTGATTACAGGGTTTGTCCCTGCATTGATGGCTGAGACAGAGTCTGGCATCAAAACGTCCTCATTTGGAGTTGTTTCATTGGCAGAGGTAGGATCTGGCCCGGAACCTGAGATCGTATTTCCCCCGATAATAGTATCACCCGAGGTATTTGTGGACTCGCCAACGGGTTGTATCACTTGCGGCACAGGTGGACGAATAACATGATTGACTGCAAAGGGATTAAGGTAAGATACTTTCGATATTGGAATGCCAGTATCAACTCACATTCCCTGGCATGTGCTAGAATACATAGAATGATTGTGGTTAAGTCCAAACTACAAATCACGCAAGCATGTGCTTACTCACCCATATCACCTTGTCGCATACAATGTCTTCCTTCTTCACAGTCTTTTCGCCCTTCGCTAATGACCCATTCTGGTAAGACAGCAAGTCGAGGCACCTCGTCAGGTCCTGCGCCATCGTCGTCACTGCTGCTAGCGTCATCATCGCTGCGATCTGCCACCTCGTTGAGATTCTCGCTAACAGAGGCCTCGGGCTCTGTAGTAGCATCAGTGTTAACCGGAGCATCGGCGTTGACTGGAGTCGCATTTTCGGCTGCAGCTTTTGCAGCATTCATGCGGTTGATGATTGCAACTTGCTCACGAGCCCACCATTCATAAACACCCCAGAAAAATACTCTCTGCGCGCAATCACGACATATTTTGGTATAGGCCGGCGCTGGCGGCGGCGGCGGCGGTGGCGGTAGTAGCTGCTCCTGCTGCTCCTGCTGATGCTCCTGAGGCTCTTCCGCATTTGTTGCTGTTGTAGCGACCTCTGTCTGCGGTTCAGCTGGGGGGTCTGATGGGATTTCTGTTTGGTCTTGAGCCTGATCTGCTGGCTGTGGAACTGGTGCTGGCGGTGCTTCATCAACCTGAGGAGTTATCACGGTATCCGTATCCGCTGTATTATCGGTATTAGAGACTAATGGTGGTGATAGGGCTCTCGGCGAAGGGGGAGCTGATATGGGAGCAGGAGCTGGCGTATTCTCGTCCCGATCGTTTTCCAACGCAGCAGGGAAAACGCCTTGATCAATCAGTTGTCTGAATCCAGTGGTTGGGTTAGATTGTACGAAGTTAAGGATCTACTCCAGTGATGCGTTATTCCGGTTTGGTAGACGGACAATGAATACTGAAAATTAAAAGTTACCTCAAAGAGCATTCCACGAGGGCCTCTCCCATCCTCTCTTAGCCAGTCGAATAAAACGTCAACCTAAAAAGGATATCAGGACAACAAGTATGTATTATGGGGTAGTACTCACTTCAACCGCGTTACCGTTGAATGCATCATAGATGTCGCCACTCTGAATGAGACCACTCAAGCTACTGATTGAGACGGGGAGATTCGCGTTTTGTATACTCGCGGCGGCACAAAGATGTGGGACACCCAGGCCACAGAAGGATGTTCTACAGATGGAACAGCGAGTGGTGGTTGGAGCCCCTACAGCGTGCAGTTCATCGCAATAGCCGCACCACGCGTGGTGTGGAGGGATGCCGTTGTTCAGATTCCAAGCGTGTTCTGGGTCGGTCTCCGGATCAGCTAATGGATGTGGGCACGTCCATTGAAACTCATTGTTGGGCAAACTGTTGACAAAGCGCCCACAATGGCAGATTAGTCGCATAATCACTCTTGCGGCGTATCTATAAGCTCTCACCAGTGAGGACAAGGTCTCGCCAGATTATCAGGTGGGGGATTGTGGGACTGTGCTCGAGGGACTAGCGCATCATCTCGGGTGGGCGGTTTGGGAGGGGGGATTGAGATTGTCGACGTGGGCTGGTAAATTTCGTCTGCCTGATCACGTTCTGATTGAGTCCGTTGCTTTTCCGGATAAATTCTGAGAAGAGCGTCAATGAAGCCTTGAAGAATACGAGAAGGGGCAACTGAGGTCGAAGGCTGACGGCAAGCTGGACAGGAGGTTCCTCCGTTCTGAACAAACAAGACAGTGCATGATCCACAGAAATAATGCATGCAAGGAAAGATTTCTACGGGCTGAAGATGATTTTGAATGAGTTTAATGGTGTATTGGGAACATATTTGGTGGTGGACTTACGCGATAAAGCAATTCGGTACAACAACCGCATCTGCCACCGAGCCTCTGGTCACGAGTGGTTCATGTATTCAGCAGCTTTGATTCACTTACCTTAGCTCATCCTCCATTGCTTCCAAGTATTTAATCGCCATCCTCGCGTCTTCAGCCAAGATTGGTTCTTGGACTGCTTGAGGGTCTGCTTGGCTCAGATCGGTTTCTTCGGTGGTCATCGTGTGGTGGCGTTTGTTTCGTCTCTGTTCTTGAATGTCGTTGTCGTCTTCTGCTGGTCGCTTGAGAGATAAAAGGGCACTGCTCGACGATGGCGTGAGACGCTGCGATGTACTGCTCATCGTCTACAATGCATCAAAGCGGGTCAACCGTGGAAAACACGTAAAGGGACTTTCTACCAAATTTGATAAGAATGAGTGAGAACGTGTCAACACGCCGCTATTGGACCGTAACAGGCATAAAGATAGTATGAATCATGGTGTAATTACATGGTCACGCTTGCTGCTGCTGCTGCTCTCAGCTGCTCTGCCAGTGAATCAAGACTAGCTTGAAGCGCAGCATGGGTATCATCCTCAGCACCCTCTTCGTCCTCCTCATCTCCGCTTTCTGTTTTCCCATCATCCGCTTCATCCATCATCCCATTTATGCCTGCGATGGCCTGCAGCAAGGCTGCTGCGCCAGGCGACGTGTTGTCACCAGTGGAGGCGGTGTTTAAAAACTCTAAAGAGTTTATTTCACCATTTCCAGAAGTCTGGGGCGGTATAGTCATTGATGGCGCTTGATGTGGTTGAGAGAATGCGTGTGGCATTACTTGTGATGGGGTTCCCTGGTGACTGTCCACGGGCGGAGGTGCTGGTATCATCGCCCATGGGAATCCAGGGAGCCTTCCAGGTATCCCAATGCCAGCATTTCCCATCTGAGGCCTTCGTGTTGTCCTCCTAGACGTCTGATTGGAAGATTTAGAGTGTGTTGTAATGATAAACCCTAACTGCTCACTTACCGAACCACCTTCCCAGTTCGGATTAAGTCTATACTTGGCACCTAACCTCTCCAGTCTACCTCTCTTGTATGCCTTCTGCAATGCTTGATGAGCCGAAGGTCTAAAATTGCTCGCCAGAGGGAATCGACTATACACAGGATGTTAACATCGGCTAAACGGAAGTTTGAGCACTACTTACGCTAACATCCAGTCAAATAAATTCTTCGGCGCGCTTCCCTCTGGTTCTCGCAAGTCAGCAATTGCCATCACTAGCATTTCCTCGTACGATGGCATTCCGTTCCCTCCCACTCCATTCGCCGCGCGCCCACTATTGGTTTTTCCCCCAGGTATTGAGACTGACTGGGTTTCGTTGCTTGGAACAGATATTGGAGGAGAAGTAGAAGGTTGAGGTGCTACATATACAGGCGGATAAATGAATGGCAGCGGTGGAGGGTGGGTTGGTAGGCCAGGATGGGTCGGGAACATTGGATGTGGCTGTGGATGTGGAAGCGATGGCATTGGGAGAGATAGGGAAGCTTGCTCTTGTTGAGTTTGTTGGGGTTCGGCGGAAGTTGGTGACAACAGCAATTCTGGTATTTGGGTTACCACAGACATCTCAGCCGGCACAGGTTCGGATTCAGCTTGCTGGAGAGGTCCCACAACTTGCTGTTCACTTGCGGGTGGTAGCGATGCGTCCGGCGACGCTTTTTTCCGTCGTTTAAGTTCTGAAATCCGATATTCCAAATCATCTGGGTATATCTCAACTTCCTTCCCCTTCCCCTTGTCTACCCTCTCTGCTTTCCACACCACCCTCTCCTTTTCTAGTCTGTATATGAGGTCTACTAGTTGATCTTTTTCCAACATTGACAGATACTCCTTCTTAAGGCCCTCTATCTCTGATGGAGTCCGCTTTCGAGGAAGGCATAATGTAAAGGTAGCTTCTGGCGCTGCTAAATTTTCATTCTGTAGAGCGATTCGACATGAGAACCACGATTGACAATAAAGTGCTTGATTCTGTTAGTCGGGCTTACTTGTGCATCAGACGCTGGCGGAATGACTCCGCTGCCTAGATTCGCTTTCGCATTCATCACAGGGCTATCATGGCTCCTCAACCCGGCATCATTTTGCCGTTCTGTAGTGAGTGTTTGTGTTACTGTGGTCGACGTTGAAGTCGGCGCCTCCATTTTGCGCCCTTGGTTGGTGGAGAAGACCTGTACAGTTTTTACATGGCACGTGATCTTATCGGGTTCTTCCACACGATCACAATTAAAGATGTTGACTTTGCAATCGATAGATGGCCTTCTCAACAACCTCATTCCCATGAGAATTCGGCTAGAAGAAAAAGTGTTCTTTAGAAAGCATCCAGATGCCCCGCTCCCTCTTTCCTATATCCGATGGCCACGACTTGAACTGTAATTCTCTAATCACCGCATTGGTAGCCGTTGAATAGCTGTTCGCATTTATGTGCCAAATTTATAGTTCTTCTGCCACCTCAAGTGTTTTTGCGCGGATAATGTTATCGTCCTCGGACCCGATGCATCATAATGATAGCGGCAACTGAGGTTTCTTTACGAAGCATTGCACCACCTATCATGAAGCCATGCGCCTGCCGGAGCTTGACGTATCTGGCATATTCATATCTGTTAATCAGAAATTCAATAGCCTTGATGACTTAAACATCCGTAAATCAATCGCGTGACAAAATCTAGAATAGCCTCAATGATGCGCAGTGATTTAAGGTAGCCTTTGCGATGCACATCAATGCCCATCGCTTCTCCTTGACTCTTGACTCTCGTATAATAACGGAATCGGTATCTTAACTTTGTCTTTATACCGGGAAGCTATCGGATCCAGACCTTGTCAACTTAAGCAGGGGGAGTATTGGTCCTAATCTTTGAAACGATAGTCCTTCGTAGCGCGGAATTATTGTCACATGATTTATCGACAAGATTATATCGCTATCAAACGTGCGTACGTGATAGATAATCTATCGGATGAGACAGATATACGCGATTGCTTCGCAAATGACATCGAGGGATCGGTTGTTAAGTTGTGGTGTTCTGCCCATCGATCCTTGTTATCAATTAACTAACCTCGGTTGATTGGCCCTTGTGCAAGAGCTTAAGGTCAATCATGCATAAAAGATCGGATCGCGGCGGATCTCGAAGTGAATGGGGTGGCTGGATGACCCGGCTAGATCTCCCCGCAATCTCCATGTCATGGGTGTATAAAGAGAGATTGCAAGTAGTCCACCAGTTGGTTCGGAATTCCTCCTAGAACTCGCAACTCCGAGCATTACCTTGAACAGCTATCCACTCTACCTCTACGTAACCTTTCAACATGGGCGTTACAGTTGAATCTTTATCACCAGGAGATGGCAGAGTGCGTGATTCAATCCGTGAATACATTGTCGTCTGAGTCTTGTTGCTGATAATTCTAAAATCTTAAGACTTTCCCCAAGAAAGGAGGTATGAGAGAGAACATGCAATCTGCTTACAAACACTTCAATTAATATACTTGTAGATACCGTACAAATCCACTATGTTGGCACTTTACTAGACGGGACCAAGGTAAGAGGTTTTGCATTAGCTCATTAACAGAGGTTGCTGACCTGATCTTTACTGATACAGTTTGACAGCTCTCGTGATCGTGGTGAGCCCTTCGTTACCAAGATTGGTGTGGGACAGGTTATAAAAGGATGGGATGAAGGTCAGTATCAACATCCAGCGGTCTGAGCCATCCCCAATTCACATAATTCTCACCCAGGCGTACCACAATTATCACTCGGTCAAAAGGCCATTCTCACAGCAACACCCGATTATGTAGATTGAAGTTTCGCTGGAGTCCAATTTATTGATCGCTAATGGCCTTATCTCCAATACAGGCATACGGAGCACGAGGGTTCCCTCCAGTAATCCCAGGCGGGGCAACCCTCAGATTTGAAGTAGAGTTGCTCAAGATCAACTGAGCTTGGTTCTCTTTTCTTCGGTCGAAGTACAGTGGAAATCGGAGCGGCTGCCTCTTTCAGTCTATTTCCAAACATGTACATGACCACCCGTTATGTTGGCCAATATAAATTTCTTACGTTTGATTCGATCGATAGCCGCTATACTCTTTTAAGCAATGACATCAACATCAGAATGTTTACGTTTTACTCAGGAACTGAACACGCTGGTCCCCACGTTCCAAGGGTTGTTCAAAACACTTCTGCTTTGATAGAAGCATACTCGTCCAATGTCTATGTCCTCTTTTTCCATGTTCATCAATAAGCGGCCAGCTGGAGGATACAAACACATCGTCCCTCAACCTGACCTCAATAACACCGGTTGCGTAACATGTACGGTATTCCAATTATTCGATTGCAAGCAGCAGCTTTGGGGGGGGGGGGGGAATTTTGTGGCCTTTCTACTTTTGCCTAGCGCGCAAACCCTCTAAAGATATATTTGGCACTTTGAGGCTGTATATGCATCTGTCGATACCTCAACCCGTCTACAGTAGCAACGGCTCTTTTGGTCTAAATGGGTTTAGGGTGTTATTTCACTGTTGGATACTTCCGGTATCTTGAGTCGTGTCTTTCAAGGCTCTCGAGCGCAGCGCCTTGTGGCAGTTATTGGAGTCGCCGCGGCACGTTTATCTGACAAACGGAGGATTAACCCCGGGCTCGCCCTGGACAGAAGAAAGTCACTTTAGTCCAGTCCCAGTCTTCGGTTGCCATACGATGCTTGCAATAGAAACTTTACCGATTTAATCCTGGGGTGCTGTCAATTCACATCTTGCGATATTTCGGTTATTTTCAGAGAGCCAGATTGGGGCGCTGTGTTGGATATAAAGTAGAGTTATTTTTCGTGGACCATCTCGTCGAAGAGCCTTTTCTTCACCTCTAGACGACCACTTCTGTACTTTCTTGTCTTCGCCCCTTCTCTCCAGAAAATGGTTCGCCAGCCCGTTCTCCCCACCATTGTTCTCTTCCTCCTTTTCTTCATTGCTGCTGCTGTTGGTGCCCCCATCAACGGGACAGAAGTAGTGTCTATTGGTGGAGAAGAGACTTCATCCGCTTTTGAGGCTGACGTTACCGCAACCGAAGTAACGTTTGCCGATGAGGCTCAAGAGACAGGAGCGGGGATCGATAGTCTTCTGAAAAGTCCACAGTACAGAGGAAAGGTTGGTTAATTGATTGGTCGTCAGCCTCTATTATACTGACTTTCGTTTACCAATATAAGATGACCTGGTTTTATCCAGGTTTAGGAGCCTGTGGATACACCGACGACTCAAAGGATTCCATTGTCGCCCTCCCATCTGCCAAATGGAATAATCGCAAAAACTGTAACAAGGTAACTACATTCCTGTTCATATTCGTGTTCAATACTGACTTAATCATTGTAGAAAGTCAAGATCTGGGCAAACGGAAGGTCCACTACGGCGAAGGTCAGAGATTTGTGCCCGGGTTGCGGATCCAATCAGCTTGGTACGCGTTTCCTCTAGAATTGCCTCATGCTTCCACTAACGGCCTCGGTCATAAGATGTTTCTCCTCCTGTATTCAAGAAACTGGTACCCCAAGGACTGGGCAAGGGTGTTCAGAACATCAAGTGGCAGGTTAGCTAATTTGCACTCCCACCTTTTCGGTTAGCGTGTTGCTCATACTTTTTTTTCAGATCCTATAAATTATAGTGTAGTATCTCATATACCCTTGACATCGAACAATTGGTCGTATAATATGCTTTCTAGGTTCTCATGTTCTAATGTCTGTGTCTGTAGTTCAGTGAATACAAGTGCCCCGCATAGTGTCTAATATATGATTGCGTAACTACCAGTTAGAACCTAGAACACGGGGGCATCCCTGAGGAACAATCTTTCCTCTTCTTTTTGCACCCATCTCGTTAATGAATTAGCAGCACTAACCGCCGCACTTTTCGGAAGGAGCGGCGAGAGAGCGACATATAACTCAAATGGTGTTGTGACCTGTAACCCTTGTCAACGTTGGCCTACCCCCGAAAAAGAACAAAAGAGGTAACTCACCCAGCACATTACGCTTTCTTTCTCTGTGCGGATATATTGGAGCTTCAAAGGGCCTCCGGGTTGGCCCGATCTGGCGTGAACGGCGTCATGCAGAATTTGGTATAGCGTGACAAGTCTGAACACTATTTATTCGAAAGAGCTTAAATGAAGCGGCATATAATATTACGCACCGTCGCTGGTCGTCTAGGCCGCTGTAGGGGTCCTCCCAAATAGGCATTGTTAGTTGCACATGTTTGCGCGATTTGTAGACAAAGTGACGAAGACCCGGGACACCAAGTTCGCTCGTTGTATACTCGTGTTGTCGAGTGGCGGTGAAAATGGAGCGAAGCAGACCTGACGATTCGAGGTTCTAATCGGAGTAGTCCGGATCAATCCGTTTCAGACTTGTTAAACCTTGTATTGAGATGAAGGCACGAATACTCTACCTCAACCACGGTTCCGGCCCAGTTTCTGAGTCTCTCAAATCCCTCTCTCTCTGCTGTAACAATCGTCAATGCTACTGTGGCCTCCCGTTGTTTGTTTTGAGAAGCTTCATCTGGTTGCTCCGCACTGTTTGTGTCAATGGCGTCGATAGTGGATTCTGTTGATGGAGCATCATGTGCTTCGGCGCCAATTTGGGTTGTAGACTCGCCTGGAGGGTCGGATTCGGTAATAGGCGGTGTACTGGGTCCAATAACCTCTTGCGACTTCGAGGCTGCGGAGGCGTTAGAGCGTTGCTCTCCCAGAAAGCTCACATATGTGTGCAGGAACCCATTTGGATTGAACTTAGGCAGGCAGATAGGTAACCACGAGGAAGAAGCCGGCGTAGATGAAAGCGAGGACGACGAAAGTGTGTTGATGAGGAGGTGAAGATCTAATCGCAAGGCGTAATCAGGGTCGCTCATCCAGGATATTGCAGTCTTTTTGATTGGGACATACCTGCCGGATGGACTGAGTGTTTCTTCGGCCGGAGAAGGGTAATGACTTTTGTTCCAGCTACCAGGAGGACATACAGAGTATCCTTGCATGGGTCGAGGCACTTATCTCACCATTCCCATTTGGTACTAGGATAACTCACCTTCATGTCTTTCGAAGGCACCAGTGCATCACCGACCTTACTTCTGATCCCTGAATCCATGCGAACGGCTTCTAGAGCGGCCATCATCATCCCCATTCCGAATCCTCCACTCTCCCCCGTGGCCATTGTTCGTCGATTTGTTTTCTCTTCGTCAGGAAAACCAACTCCCTCCATTCGTCTGATAAGAGAATACAAGAGGCCTTCTGTTCCATCTAGCAACCTCCGCAGATCAAAGTTGGTCCGCCTCTGAAATATACTTGAGAGTTGAGACCCGGTTATGACTGAGAGGATTTGGAGGTGAAGGTATTCCAGGTGATGACGAATCTGTAACTCGTGGTATTCAGCCGGTTGATATGAAAGAAAAAGAGATTCAAGTCGCACAACTGACTCTGGTTCCCCCCATGAAGAAACACAGACATAGTATAAAGGTGCCCGTAATAGAAAAGATATCTTCGTTCGACCGGCGTTGATACAGCTGAGAGACGTTGGGAATCAGACATGAATTGTCAAAAGATACAATGAGCGCGGCAAATACAACTTACCGTATTTTATCGCCGTCATCTGCGTAAACAGATATGAGGGCCTGCATTATGCCCATAGCGCTGGTAATGTCGTCTTGTGATGGCCCGGATTGGCTTTCTGGTCGACTTTGTGAGACAGCCTTTCAGCCTTGAGTAAAATGAAATTAATCAAACTAGCGAGAATGAGATAGACGGACCTAGTGAAGACTGGTTTACCTGCGTGCGTGAGGATGAAATATTGCCTCGGAGGGAATGTGGTGAGTCCTGCAGTTTCATATTAATTTATGAAAATCCGGCACTATTCATGATCAACTCGCCTCCTGGATTCGAGTGTTCTTCGATGTGTATGGATAGCGATAGTCGTCTTTTGCTGTCCGTCGATAA
>WSTZ01000761.1:0-10658 GCA_019632295.1 Tulasnella sp. 418
CAAATCCATCTTGAATTTGCGGTCGGCGTTTTGAATGAGGGGCGATCAACTCGGCTGCGGGATAGACTCAGATTTAGAATGTGAAAAATCAATTTACCCACTGAAAAGACATGCTTTACGGTGAACTAGAACCTAGAGATTCCGGCTAAAGCCGCAGCAGCCGTAATAGAAGTTGACGACAAATTGGCGCCCAGACCGCTGTGAAAGGTTTCTTGACAGTTGACAGGGTCGACTCTGTCTGAAGTCACGAGCGCCGAGGAACGTCAAAGGATCGAGATCATTGGGGATAATTCTTGACAGTGTACTGCCAGATTAGGACATCGAAGAAAAACTTGAAATCACGTGCTTGAATCCCCTCAGCGACGGTCGACCCCGCCGTTTAATGAACGGAGTTCTCACCTGGCCACTCTTGCGCCACCATAATATTGCTTGTAGATTTCATTTTGACACGACCCAATCTCAGGAGACCTGCACGGAGGCCTGCATTTCATTTTATGCAATAGATTTTACGTACTACGTTTTATCTAGGCACGATGATCTGTCCAATTAGAAAATAATTAAACGTGTCAACGGCATAGATTACCCGTGAATCTCTTAGTATCGTCTTGATGAGGCCACTACTCCAAAGGTATTGTAGCACTGAATACTATAGCGTACCGCAGGTTAAAGATCCAGGTTATGAGGATTGCCCTGTTGGAAGCAGATCCCTCTGATCTAATGGTAGCAAGATTCCTCTTAATAAAATCGTCAGGGTTTACCATCGTTCATCGACGGCGTCGGCTAGCCATCCCCAGCTGCTGCAAAAGAGCATGATCACAATCCCTCACCATTGTGTGATATTGGTGACATCGGGAAATTGAAGTTCTGGGGCTCGATAATTACTGCCCACGCATGCTATTGTTCTAGAGTGTCCTAATCAGAGGCTCGGAACCGTGCGTATCGCTAGTGATTAACCTGTGGTTCTCATGTATTCCGAACTATAACTCAGCTAGAAAGACTCCCGAGATCCCCAGCGATTGGCACCCATTCGCAATCTTTCCGAGTGCACCACATCCATTCCCATTGTGCAAACGTCTGTAAGCGAGATTCTTGAACCTCTCTCATTGCATCCTGAGTTTGGTCTAAGTTTCACCCTCATACAGTCATGTTGGACCGGGAATTCTTACCTTGCTCCAATGCTCTATTGTTCCAGGGGGATATCCACTAGAACTCATCAACGGGATGTAGGACTGTATTAACATAAATACATCCAGCTTGCAAAGCTCGTCCGCACACGCGATTTCCTCAGATGGCTCTTCATAATGAATCAAAACCCAGCTGACCATTTCTCAACATAAGTAACACATACCTGAGGACCAACTGCCTACTCGTGGTTTCATATCCAAAATGTTTATATTGACGAAGTTGGGATTGTTCGTTGCCCATGCTTCCCACCACGTTTGTGCAAAAATACTCTCCGGGTTTAATCCCAGCGAGGTTGAATGAATATTGCTACATAAAACCGGGACAGACTTTAGTTTAATGCGATGGTCTGAAAAGAGCTTTCGGGATAAATGGGCACTTACCCACTTCTGGACCCAAGAGAAGCTACCCCGCTAAGTGTCAGATGGGCTCTCAACTGAATATTCTTTATGGTCACGTACCCTTCTTCCCCCTCTTTCACATCCTGGTATGGTTGTTCATTTTTATCATAAAACTGAAATGTACCACAACCGGTTATCAAGAGCGCCCCCGGTTTCATGGTCTGGGCTAGATTATTGAAGAATGTTGGGAAGTCCTGGATCTACAATGATTTGATTATAAGAATTTACTTTATGCAAAAGGGGAAGGGAGAACTCACTCCTTCGTTAATGCACCGAACATGGATCAGGTAGAACTTGTTAGTCCAGTGGGTAAATGACAGGTTACCGTCGTCAATCTCAAACCTATCGGTGACGTTGATATCGTGACAGGACCCGTTATATTTCGATACTTACCAGCAATTATCTGGAACAGCCACTCTGAACACAACGCATTAGTCAAACCGTATGTCAGTCAACTATATGATAACAAACCTACTCCCGTATTTTGGAGGAACAAGATCGAGTCCAATCACTTCGCAATGGGGAAACTGCAAACTCATATCGATCGCCCTGTGACATTGTAACAATCAGCGGACGAATTGGAGATTTGCTCAAGCTTGGTATACCATGCACCGGACCCTGTTTCAAGACTGAGTTCCAGCATCACGTTATCTGAAACCGATACGCACCAGCGCCAACATCTAGGATCATGGGCTTGTATCCATCCCGCGGTTTCAGGATTTGTTCGACTGCTTCTTTAGCTGGATAAGGTGCCCCAAAATATTTCTGAACCATAGTGTGCTGTATATCAAGTCGTCTACGTTCTTCTTCATCCTTAAGTAGAAATATTAGAAATGACACGAGATTAATAAAGGAAGCTCACAGCTGGGAGAAGATATGCCACATTCTTAGCATTGCAGATACGACCGTTATAGTTCCGAAACTAGAATGAAATTAAGTAAGCGTTTTTCTTTGCTTATTAGACGAGAATCAAATACCAGATGGCCATCTGCTGAGATGAAGAATTTTGTCAGATAAGTGTCAATGTTCTGTTCAAGCAATTCAACTAACGTGACTCATGGAAGGAATATACGGAGGGTACGAGGCTTTCATGTCCTGGAGGCTCGAGTTCGCGCCGGGGCCAATTGACAGATGGGGTATAAGTAGAGAAGTCGGCTTCATATATAGATGAGCCCTGACGTTCACTGGCTTGTCCGCTCGTCCATTCCGATGACGCGGTGACACTGTTTCCTTCACTCCGAGAGTCCAAATCATTTGACTCATTGCCTTGAGGCGACGAGAGTTCCATCAATATTGATACTGGCACGAAAGTGGGTGGAAAATATTGTTTGATGCTCATGAAGCATTGGCTGAGGGAGCCTTATTAAGCCTCATGTTGGTTAAGCCTCATGTCAGTTCCCTTGCACGTACCCGATATCGTGTAATTTCTGTGGCAAAAGTTGTCAGAATGGTAATATTCGAATGCGGGAAAAGAGGGTCACTTCTGACATATGTTGCTCCAGTCATAATGATGACACTTTAATAATCGCTTTGTTTCAGGCCTACTTTGCAGTAGTCATGAGTAATACTATCCAGTCTAGTTCGAATCGAGATTAAGGCTTGGGTAAGATAAATCGCGCAAAGAATCCAGATCTAAGTACCACGAATGAAAATCGTGCATTGCCTCGAGTCAGGAGGGGCTCATTTTTCACTGAAAAATGGCAGGACCAGAAGAGGTATGGGCTTGGATGCGAGATAGACTCGGGTTTTGCTGCCTGGAATCGTGATGGGAGATGTTAAGTTTACAACAGCCTTTGAATGATCCGGCTCCGGCTAAATCCGCGATCGCCGCGAAAGTGGACCTCTATCCTCTACGTGCATGTGACTGAGATACTTACTATAAACAGGTTACAGCATGTCTCAGGAAGCAACACTGCCAAGCGTAACCTGCATCACTATGGGCAAGAATACCTCGGTTTCTGAATCGCTGACGAGAGGGACTAGCTCCACAGTGGAGGAAAATTGGGTCAATTGGCAATCAAAAAGTAAACAGCGACAATAACCATGAATCGAATAATATAGTAGCTATGCAACACATCAATAATTTGAACAAAGCAAGTACGAGTAGTAATGCATCGCAAGAGCGCCGTCGCTTGCATTCCTGAACCATCTACAGCGTTCTTTTTATGTCAGGTAAAGGTCCATCAACATCATCGCTTTTCTCCATTCCTTGATCCCCATGTATATGCTCAAGCTGTGGGGATGGTGCTTCTGTCAGCGATGTCCTCTCCTCCTAATCCGAGTCTTGCGCCAATATCAATTCAACTTCGTCTTTCTCTCTACCGTTAGCAATAGCAACTTCATCCTCCTCTCTACTGTCGGCAACAGCAGCTACTTCTCCGAGTCCATCCATAGCCTTAAACACCTCTGCTTGCAGAGAACACTCTCCCTCCTCAACTTTATCGCTCCCGATTTCTGAGCTCTTTTTTATCTCGACACTTTCCCTTTGTCGCTTAGTGGGATGGTCACTTCCGGGGACCTCGAGGACAAGACTACAGCTCCGCGTTTGAATGGTCGGAGACTCCGATCTCCGTCTTTTAAGGGATTGGGGGGTGGTGGCCATACTGGTTGCGGGACGGAACTTCGTGGGACGCGACTCTTTGGCATGAGTTGTGTTCGAGACGAGTAAACCAGTTGAGGATGTTGGCAACACTCGAGGGGACTGGTGGTGTGAGCTGGGAGGAGAGCTTAAGCCCGCTTGGTTTTGCTCCGGAAGGGATGCACTACTTTCCATCAGGATCTGTGTCATAGACTCAAGGTAGGTGGGTGGGGTGGGATCTGTGAGGTATTCCATGTTAACCATTGTATGCAGCTTTTTTGATCCATACAATAGTGTTGTATTGCGACGCTTATTTAGTATCTGACATAAAGCGAGTCAGTAAGATATATAGAAAAGAGTATCTCGGGCTACGAGAACACGCTCACTCGATCTGAAATATGTACAATCGAAGCAAGAATACTGTGAGAGGGGGCTATTTCAAGCCCCTTGTTTTCTTGAGGTTGTTGTGTCAACAAGGAATTCACCTCGCTCCTCTTCTCGTCAAGGGCTTTGCAAGCGTCGTGGAATGCTTTTTTGACTTCTACCATGTTGAAAGATCCCTTTGCCACATCGTTTGCTAAAGAGGAGTTGGGTTAGTATTTCATACATGCTATACAAGTCACATAGTACCCACAGGGATTCAACGGATCTTCAATGGAGAGAAGATGAGGCTCTTTCTGTTTCAGCCAACCTCGATCGCGTTTTCGAAAGTATGTGCCTCCATTAAGAACAGATATTCCAAACTTTTCGTATTCGAAAAGGGAACCATATAGCTTCAAGAACTGTTGAAGCAATGTCCCAATATTCTTCATGGGATCTATTTTTCCGCTCTGCACGCCCTTATGCATCTGAGACGACGTGTTAGCTTCTTACTGAATCAAGTTGAGCATCGAGGCAAGAACTTACTTGAAGAAAGCTTTTCACCATCAGTATAACGGTGTAACTTCCTATCCCCCCACGATAGACTTCGTTTAGTGAATGATGGGAGAGGATGACTTTAACAATCATCACAATAACTCGTAGAGCAGGGAGCTCATGTAACCATTGATTAACGAGACTTCCGGTCCGGATTCCACCCTGCTGATTGATTGAGATATCAATTTGGAAATCCCCTACATTGGACGGAAGGCTTCAGCATCTCCTCTACTTGTTTGGTGTCAATATGATCCATCACTCACCATAGACCGAATTAAACTTGATAATCGGGACACGGGCACGATCAATTACCTTAATGCCCTGCCCAACCTTGCCAGCACGAAGCCTCTCTCCAATAATCGTGAGTGCTGGCACTACTTCTTCGTCTTCATTGAGTTGAACTACAATATCGATGTCACTTTCCAGTATTGTGACGTCAGTGAGCCTCTGGCTTCAGGAACCGTGACCAATACTCACCCTCCTGGCAGATATAGTCCGGTCACAAAACTTCCAAAAGCAATGACTGTAGCCCCTGGGTAAACCATGACAACCTGCTGACGTATCTGCTCGATTACGAGCAGCCGTGTATGATGCTCTACCGCTGTGGGCGCTATCCATTCGATGAACGAAAGTATTTCATCCTGTAGCCTGTGAAACAATCAGCAAGCAACGCAAGCATTTGCTAGTACGGAACATACATGGCATCTCCATTATGATACAACTTCCCGTCTAACTTTGAGGTCCATGGCGTCACACCTCCGACTTTGACGGGGGAGTTGCTACCGTCGCGTTGTTTTGGCCTGGGCGAGTCCCCACTACCAGTAGCCCTGGGCTTGTTTCGACCTTTAGCCCGGTTTCCATTGGGCGAAGGAGTAGCTCCTTTGATGTCTTTATGTGCCCCCCCTTTTTTCTTGGGAGAGGTCATCACAGGTGCGTTGCCGAGGTACAATGGGGTTCTTTTCGTTTTAGGAAGTATTAGCGTTTGGCGAGTCGTTGGTGCCTGAGTCGTTGGCGCTTATGTAGTCTAGTCGACTGCACTTTATCTACAGTATAGGACAATCCCTTTTCCGTAGAGCTGCACGCAGACGAGAGAATACCAAAATAATCGAGGCGGAGAGGTAGTAGTCTAAACAGAAATGGCGGTCGGGAGTCCGAGTCGGGGAGATCCTTCACAAGCTATAACAATCAAACAAACACGCCAACCACTCCAAAGTTGCACTTGTAGTATCTACACTGTACTATAGATTTAAACAGTTAGAGACAGACGATATATGCGGGAGGAAAATCTATCAACGGTCTATTTTGGCAACTACGCTAGCTGAGCTGAGGTGCCGAGAGAACCCTCGTGGCTTAATTGTGCCGAACATATGAGAGCTCAGCCCGTAAAGTCGTTTCTCAGAGAGCAAGATTCTATCTCCCAGAAATGGCGACATTATGAGTGTTGGTGGCAGGCATTCGTCGTTGGTTGCTCATCTACCTACAGACAGCTTTCCCCACATATTACTACCATTCTGGACATAATTTCACAATGGGAATTGATGATCTAGGCTGCGTTCTTACAGAAGAGTGAACTGCTTTCGAGTCTAATAGAAGCTTAGGGTTACACTGAGTCTTCCAATCATGTGGCTTCGAGTTTGTGCTAGTTCTATTAAGTACGTCGCTTAACTGGAGCGCAAAGTATGCAAAAGTACGTCCGCCTGTCTATGAAGATACCTCAAGGTAATGAAAGGTGAAAAAGGGAGAGGCTTTGCCAAAAGAGGCTTTCACGTGAGAGTGAGTGGAGGCTTAGTAATTAATGACTTTTCAGGGTTCTCGCGTTTCACTTTGTTATCTCCGACTAACACTCAATCCATCCCATTCAATCGTCCCATTCAATCGTCGCAAGGTACAACAACCAGACTAGTTCAATAGCTAGCCATCCCCATGACTCATACCCAAAAACCACAGCGTGTCCGAAATTGAACTGCCGTTCTTGCGCACGGACCACCAAAAATTTGCATAAATTCCCAGCGACCTCCCGCCTTTCTTCTCTTTCCTCAACCATCTCCCCTCTTTCCGGTTCGCTCTTAACCCGTCTTGTTTCCCACAGGCACGGAATTTGCGCCGGTTTTCTTCATCGTTTATATCGACATCGACATCGACAGCACCTACTCCGTAAGCCCAGTTCGCGATAGATAACTACCGTATGGTCATAGGCAACTCTCCGCGGGATCTATTAAGCATCCGTCTGCACTGCTTTGTTATCGTAGTCCTGGGTGGAGGGGATGGTGGGCTCTTTGGCGGGGAGTATGGCGAGCTATACCAAGTTGGTTCGTAGGCGGTGGTTGCTGTTGCGACTTGTTTGCCCCCTATGGATGGGGCTCTCGGGTGGTTCGGGGTGGGATCCCGGCACATTCGAGCGCCCCATCTATAGGGATTCCTTGCTAAGCCTAAGCCTAATATTGGTTGGGTGGATAGTAATAGTTACTATATAATAATGTCTTGTGTCTATGTCGCTGTTGATGCTCTCTCTTTTGATATAATAATTGTGTTGCGAGCCCTTGTTAACGGTGTGTCGTCAGTAAGATATTGTAATACCACCACAAGAAGCCCTAACCACACGACGCAAAATCGAGTAATTGCTTTGATTCTTGCCCATCACCCACAACCCATCATCGATAAACGCTCAATTGCATGTCTACGACGAGAAATAAAAGCCATACCCGCATTATTCAAGGGACTTGAGCTCCCACTGCTCCATTCTTTATTATGATTCTGACTACAGCGACTGGGTTGGAGGTTGTTGAGTCCCATGAGAAGCACGCAGCTCGACGACGACGAAACTCAGACCATCTCCACAAGCCCTCCTATAGTTCGATACCTCGTCTCACCTTTCGTGCCATGCTTCGTATCATACCAGACAATTGGTTCGGCGTTCCGAGAATCACCAACATCTACCGCATCATGGCATCTACTCAGGAAAGCTCGTATCATTGACTAACTAACTCTGATGATACAGCCCCGTTACTTCAAACATTCTAGGTGCCGATACATGAATAATGATCCAGGAAGCTTGTCATGATTCCATGGGCGGCGTCGATGCACAGGATGACGGTGCCTCCCTAGCGATCATGCTTCCTATACATCCACTAAAGCCCATCTGTTAGATTAAGGACTTGACCACAATCGATGTGCATGGATGAATTGCATACCTGAACGGAATGCACAAGTGGAACAATAGTTCACCTCCCGAAGCCAGACTGACAAAGGTCGGTCAATCATAACCCTACATCTGTTCTTGATCTTTCTTGACTCAGGGGTTTTGAAATTCAATTAAGAATATAACCAGGAGAACTCGAAGGCGATTACACACCTGTGGCTAACTTGATTCCGACCGGGAGCAAGAGTTATAAAGATTCCATTCGATATTCGACTATACTCGCTGATACGCCCAGTCTCCTTGTCATATACAGCCAGGCGAGCGGAAAGGAAATAAGGCCCAACGTCAAGCTTGCGTCAACAAAGGCGGTCTTTCGATTCGTCAGTCCCGCATTGTGATAGTAAGAACATCCAGCATAGTTGTTTTGAGGACGAATACCATGCACTGCGTACCAGAGACGATTGCGCCACCTATGCCTACGAAGTCCATCTCGGACACATCAACATGTGTCTGTACATTTGGGTACTCCTGATCAGCGGCTAAACTGATGGTAGCAGGTACAGAACACTTACGGGACTCGTTCCATGGATTGACTGCGTTCACTAGCGATTTGTTTGCCTGTCAAGCATTATTGCCACGCATGCCTGTCGTAGGCCCAATAATTGGTAATGAAGAAGGTGGACATCGAGTTGCGTCGGGTGCCTTCAGTTTTGGTCTTTTCGACGCCATCTGAGTCATATGCAGGACAACCATTGGTGGAGACGGTGCTCGCGAGTTGTCGGAGTGATTAGAGAATATAATGAAGCTGTAGGAAGTTCTCCAGCGTTTCTTGTGTGGTAAAAAGCGAGGCAGAGAACATTGGACCTGATATACTTGATGCACAGATCCCTGGTGGGCAGAAATAGAATTTTCGTTAGGGAACAGCGGGGAACAGCGGGGAACGGTGTGGCGTTGCATCGCTGACGTAAATCCCGTGATACCTCCTATATGTCTTCCCTTGACATAGAACCCCAGCACCTGACTGGAAGTAACGTATAAAACCGAATTGTATCCCAAGGTGCAAGGACTATCGAACCTAGGGCACCATGAACAATGAAGAGTGAGGCATCGTACTGGTCCCTATGTATCGTTCCTGATCTTCCTGGATCCCAGAGCCTAAATGTCATGATGTAGTTAAAGACAAGGACGACATATTATATAAAGCTCCTACCAGCGCACACTGGCCACGAACGATCACGCGTCACAAATATAGGCTTTGGGCTACGAGTTGACATATTCACAAGAACGAGAGATATAACGTCGAATGGAAGATATTATGTGCAACTGAACAACTAGATGATTGAGTTGTTTGTGAAATATAAGGCAGAAGTGCATAATGGTCCATGCAGTCTATATTCGTAACGGGACATCTGCTGAATGTGACCTTTTTTTCCTTGTCCTCTTCTATCTTGCCTCGCTCCGCTATATATCAACACCTACGAGTATTCAGCAAGGGCCAGTTCTTGATTGAGGTTGGTGAAACTAAAGGGCTAGCCACTCAGGGCGAGAAAGCCATAGTGAAGTAGCATGTAGACGAGTAGCTAGGAACTCAATGACGGCCACTATTCGAATTACAGGTACGGTACTAAAATAATTAGGGATGGTATAAATTGTGTAGAGATCGGGGACTGGTGCGCTCGCCGCGCCAGCTACGATTGAGGGGAAAAGAAATCGCGTGCCTGAATCCCCTCAGCAACGATCGACACCATTTGATGAATTGGGTTCTCCTGGTCACTCGTGCAGCACCATAAGATTGCCTGTAGATCTCATTTTGAATATCAGGAGAGCTGTACTGAGGCCTGGATTTCATTTTATGCAATTCCGGAGGCAATAAATTTTACGTACTACGTTTTATCAAGGCAAGGCACGATGATCTGACCAATTAGAAACGTTTAACCGTGTCAACGGCATAAATTAACGCCCGCATCTTCTTCTTGAGGTGATTGCTCGAAAGGTATTGCAGCACCGGATATTATCGCTTAGCACAAGTACTGGCTGAAAGCTCTTTTGGATCCTGATTATGAGGAGTTGCTTTATTGGTAATAGCACGCCATATATTAAAGATATCCCTCTGACCTAACGATAGCAAGGTTTGATGAAATCGTCAGGGTTTCCCGTCGGCTAGCCATCCCCAGCTGCGGCAGAAGGACGAATATTCTTGAGCAGAATCACAATTTCTCACCATTGGGTGATCTTGGCGACATCGGAGAATTGAAGTTCCGGGGCTGAATAGTTGCCGCCCACGCATCCTTTTGTCTAGAGTGTCCTAATCAGGGGCTCGGCATCGTACGTATCGCTAGTGATTAATTTGTGGATTCTTCTATTCGGAACCATAACTCAGCTGGAAACTATCCCGAAATTTCCAGCGATTGGCACCCATTCGCAATCTTTCCGAGTGCACCAC
>WSTZ01000077.1:29310-53239 GCA_019632295.1 Tulasnella sp. 418
CCAGATTTCGTCTGAATTCCTCATCAGGATGTGATCAACGTGATCAACTTTATTAAGAGAAGACGTGGAGACGCCGCTAAAAAGGCGGCTGCAGCGGCCGTGTTGCCATCGGACTGATGCAGTTAGCTCGAAGTTATTGATCCCGCGGTTGCATCTTGAACTTTAGTTCATCCTTACCTCATTTAATCTGGGTCTGGTTTCTTTTTTCTTTTTTCCTTGGGTTTTAGGGGCATTTGGTATTCACGACAGCAATTGCAACATACATAATCCAGGCAACTATGCATTATCCACTTAATCCGAAGAGTTGATATTCTGATCGCCGTCACCTAGGTTCTACTACGCCCGTTCTATCATGCCGTACATTCTGTTCCTGATCTGTTGGAGCTCAATGTCTACGTTACATGTCGTTATTCTTTTGTCGAGCTTGATTGCTCTAACTTATCTCGCTAATCACTATACACGCTGCTGGATTAGTTGTCTAACCTAAATTGGAAAGGGGCGCTCTCCCAACGTTGTCAACGACATGAGCGTAAATGTCGTCAACCTTGCTGCGTGAGCATTGTGTGATGAGCTGCTGAAGGTGGATCATTGGAAATGTCATCAGATCCAAAGGTCTCGCTACTAGAGTCACTTTCACTGCTGCTGTTGCCTTCAGCGGTCCAATCTTCAACTCCATTCTGTTCCATCCACTCTTCTGATGGTCGGCAATCGACATAAGTCTCCATGGCGTCTGTGCCCACTCCAGCTGGTGCCGTCCTCGCGACAGATGTTTCAGGTTCTACCGACGGCCTACGTCGCAGTTTTAACTTCTGTTTCACTGCCTTCCTCCTCGCCGGGTACGTCTCCTTGGCCTTCTCGAATCGCTGCAGTATGAGCTGCCTTTGAGCTTCAGTGCAGTCATCAAATTCCTCTCTCCCTTGTTGCAGAAGGATGTCACGGGCGCCGATTGATCTGTCCCTGCCCTTATTCAATCGCTTCTTCACGCTATTCCATACACCCCTTGTTGAGTGGGTAAATAGCGCAGCCGTGCCTTTTGGTCAATAACCAAATGAGAAAAATGACTGACATGGACCTGATGCCAAAACCACATACCAGCCATTGGCTTAAACTGCGCATTTATGACTTTAACGAGCCATCAGCTTGAGGAATTGTATTAGCAGTAAGCATAGACAACTTACGACCGCGACCAGAACCTTTGAAAACGCCAGTGATGCCCTACATCAGGATGGAGGTAATTAATCAGAATTAGATGACAAGTCGCTTGAGTGAACCACCAACTTCTTCCTTCATCCCATGGTATGGTTCAGTGAAGAAACCAGAGATTCCATCACCAAGGCCATGACCGAATGCCTGTAAAAACGACAGTCAGCCAATAGCAGCATGACTCCAATAAACGATTAGCAGTTACCCGACCACCTTCCCTCATCCCAGACTTCCAATCCCTAATCTCACCAGGCTCTCGAACATCCACACCAAATGCTGTTGGTGCATATTGCAATCCTTCCTGAACTGACAGGGCAAAATTCGCTAGACCCCTTGGCACAGCAAAAACGGTACTTATCACGCCGTCAATTGGCTTTCTGTAGAAACAAAGGTTTGAGTTCTGTCTCCCTTCCCAGATGAGACATGACCCACGTGAAGACGCGAGCAAGGCTGCTAGTGCTCTCCGTTACTGTCCACAATGGAGCTAATACTCCACCAATCAAGGGATTTGTCGCCACACGATGAATACTGTATTCCTTTGAGCCTAAAAACGGTTCCGAAACGAAATCGTCAGTTGATCACCTAAATGTTCCCCTGTTACAAGTCTATTCTTACGGTGTCGCTCTAACATATCCGCATTCAAAGCACCCGCGTCAATCAGTATTTGCGCGGCGAATGAGCTGAGCTTCAGATAATGTTGCCGAGACCACCAAACGGCCAGCCGATCTGGGTATAAGTCACACCTGGATATTAGGAGCAGTAACTTGTAAGTATCAAAATCATCCACATGAGTGACATGATGCCACTGACCTCATGTTCAGAAGGGGAAGGTGCCGGTAGAACGATTCAACACCTTTCTCGGGGCCGTTCTATCGTGCAATGACAAGCTTAATTCGATGTCCAGCATACTTTATTCTGCTCACCTCGGATCTAATTTTAGCTCCCATACCTTCAGCAGCGTCCTTGGCCTTATCTGTCTGGCAATACCTGATTCCGTCTGCTAACTTTTGCGGGGAAAGCTCGTTCGGATGTATAGGTTTGGGACCAGCACCAGTCCTGTACACCATTTGACCCCAAAATGGCTGGTCTCCAAAGAAAGGGACGATGATGGTCGGCTTTCCTAAGAATAAGCCAATCGCTGTTGTACCTGCTCCGCCATCTTAAGAAGCATGTAAGACATTTTGAGCGCGATGAATCAGAACCACTGTGGGCAACTCACGATGGCAAACTATGCTGACATGTTTGAAGAGCCAATCATGAGGCACCCCTGGCTTATCAGGTAACAAGAAGACGGAGGACGGGATGTTTCTATTTTTAGCCCCAAGCCCTCCCCACCCTGCTGATACTACAGCCCGCACGCCTGCCAGCTGAACAGCGTCTAAAATGGTGTCTACAAATGAGAGATTGTCACCGAGCTATTCCGCTGGGTTGAATCGCGATCCTTACTAGTAACACCATCCGGATCCTCCACTACTATGGATCCAAAGCCGATATACACAGGGGGGTCTCCTGCTTTGAGGAACTCCATGAGATCTGAGGGTGGCTCATAATCGTGAGAAGACTCATAGAAGTAGAAACCAACGACGTCTAGAGAGTAGGCAGATTGCCGATAAGTATCCAAACATTCTTGAGCTCCTTCCACATAACCAACCTATATTATTAAGCCAATCCTCGGGCTTGGGTATCAAAGCTGGGCTGAAGCAATAGGTATAAGGGATTTTGAGAGTCTCTGTAGCACTGGGACCAGCCCCGTGGGACAAAGGCTCCAAGCGTAATGCTCTCATCCGAAATCTGTTGATCACATCACCAAGTCTAGTTAACATGGAGAGGTGTCAATAAGTTGGGTATCTTTTTCAATTTAGGCGATAGCAGACTCACCCTTGCCACTGCATTAATTCTGCCATCGCATAGGACAAGTAGTTGGTTATTCCGGGCTCAGTATTGGATTGATTGACGTTTACCAAAGGATGCGGGAAAGCCTTGGTTGCACACCAGGGCATGGCTAAATGACATTAGCATTCAGAAAAGATATCGCTTTGAATTGGCTCACTAAACGACAAATGGAGGGGGATGCCCAGTGCCTCTGCGCAGTGAATGTGTGCAAATGCAGGTGGATTAGATATTATGGCATTTGCTAAGAATTGCTTTCCAGTCTCCTCGTCTGGTTTGTAGCATGCTTCCCAGCAACCTTGCAGCATCTAAGTATCTCCTGTGTTAAGCCCATCTCGCTTAATTCAAGAGCGCACTCACATCCCCAAGCATCTTCCGCTTTCTTGTTATATCTCCATTCTTGAGAGACGTTACCCCAGGTATAAGGCCAGGATCTGGAGAACTCTATATATATTGATCTCGATGACAGATTTCTTAATTACTTACTTTTGACCATATAACTCATGAGCTCCGCTGGATCCCCGCCTATGGCATAAAACTCGAGTCCTGCAGATTTCACAAATTCACCGAATGCCTCGTGTGTGGCCAGGCGGACCCTATGCCCATGGCGCTGTAACCTTTGACCTAAGGTGAGGAAAGGCTGGATATCCCCTTCAGTTCAAAAGAGACGACGATGACCTTAGCCAAATCTCCCTAAAGCAGTCAACGTTCGTAATCCCTACCTCGACTTCCAACCAACATGACGACAATGTTCATCGAAGGAGCCTGCTTCCAGGTCTCTTCATCAATAGCATACTCTTGCACGGTAGTGGTGAAGTATCTTGTGTGACACAACTTGTGGAGGTCCTTTTTCAGATGAAACTTAACCAGTAATCGACCATCTTTCGTGATTTGAGCGCTCGTACCCAGGCCTTTGTCATCTGATTCGTAAGCTAAGTGTTTCGTCAGAATAGAACGTTGTGAGGTTCTATATCGTATAGCCATATTCTAATAACCACTTACACCAGGATTCCTGTCGTTTTTGATCCTTCGACTCGCTGTTATTACTCAGGTCTTCGTCATTTTCTGGATGATCTGTAGCATGAGACATCAAGCTAGATCGCTTTGAATGTGTAGGAGATGGTATAGTAGCAGAGGCAGATCGACTGGAAGGGGAAGGGGAGTCCAAGACCGTTGCGGTGCAGTTTGTGCAAAATAGCTCATGATATTTCCATGCATAACGTCATTGGAATATATACTTCCATTTCAGGCCTTTGCCTTTGCCTTCGACTTCGTCATGACAGGGTCTGCTCCACCCACCAGAGAAGCTTGGAGATCAATGAGAAGGGAGGTGTCCAGAAAGTGGGGCCTGGAAACATTGATGTCGGAGTTACAATATTGCGTTTTCTCATGGTTTGTAACTCTCAATCAACTCTTTGTAACAATGACTCCAGTAAGCTATATCGTAATAGTAATTGCAGTACAAAGGTCTTACGCATTGTTAGGAAAATGATAATAATTTGGAGCTTCGTGAAAACTTGAACGCTTTGCGAGGTGAAATAGGCGAACTTTCCACGTTAACCACCTTGCTTGCTTCTACACTTGCGTTTTTCAAGCTTCTACCACCAGATTATCAGAAATATAATACACGCCCTATCTCAGGTGATCTATCATCTGCTATACTTCGTCTTATTCCGAGTTTTCAGGCAGCAGTGGTGGAGCATGTCCTTCCTACATGGGACCCAGCACTTGAAGAAGCCCGTCTGGCTGTGTTGACAGAATCGTTCTTCTGTCCCAAAACAAGTGGAGGAATAGAAGCTCTTGTTATTGCGCATGCATATAACTCTCTGCTTCTTCCACCCATTGGAGATCCCAACACAAAAATCCTCCTGAAATTAGTGGCCAGATATCCTGCAAGTCTGCAATTTACCACACTCTTCACCAGAGAATCGGTGCCCCCGATATCCCAGAAAGAGGGTTTATGGGATATATTTCTACAAGGTTACTTTTCAGTCCCTTCAAAGGTCATGAATATTCTAGGGAGAGAAACCCCTGAAGCGTTATCTAACAAGTCAGTCTAATGTACGACGAAGAGTGACACCTTACTCTAAGCCTCCTTGCTGTAGTGCATACCTCTCTGGAGTTGCTGAAGATGCTGAAAAGCTCATCTATGACCTATCATCGCGGGCAGCACATGGTAAGTATGTCAGAAATCTTGTGATTTCGATCGTCACTCACCTTGTGCACAGATCAGCACTTAGAATCATTATCAACATTCATTGTGAAGATGTTGAGAAACGGACTGTTTCCTCATACAAATGTGGTGTCATTTCAGCCGTCTTTCTTTAGCCTGAACACTACCCGGATTCGAGAGCGAGTGTGTTCGTCTGATTCATGTTCAACTTTGTGGACCACCCTTCTCTCTACCCTTCCATCCCCCTTGTTTCAGCAACTACTTAACTCTCTTCTTGCATGTATGTCATGGGCGAGTGGTCTGGATCTCGATAAGAAGACGCGGATCAGGATCATCGACAATGCAAAATTCCTGCGTCGTCTCATAGGCCCTCTTGGAAACCAGGACCAAGATAGATGGGATAATGTTCAGAGCATACTTCTAGGAAGATCATGGGGGGAGGAACTCGCCAGGACTGTAGTGCACTGGGTAGCTGGCTTTGAACCTCGAGTTGATGCTGAAGGTAAGTCATCTGTTGCAACGTACAACCGGCTCAGGATAGCCAATTTACTGAGATATTTCAGGTCTGAGTGAGCTGCAATCGCGAGCACTGGATGTTTGGGCATCTTCTCAACATATTTTATATTCTTTGCTAGCCAAGCAAAAATGTAAGCATGCAACTTGACTGAACCACAGTTGCTCATTCTTTCCTCTTTAGATGTCACGACTCTCCTTGCCTTGAGCATATCATTTCAGGACCCAGGTTCCCCTTCTATCCGCCGCCTGCTAACCGATCAGCTGTTCCTCAACTCCATCTCTAAATATCTGAGTCACCAGGACCCTTCCGTACGACGGTGTGGAATGTTCATTGCTGAGATAGTTGCTAGCAAATGCAATCAGAAGCTAGACTTTGCTTCCTGGGAAGGTGATGGAGAAAGCAAGGAATGGTTTCGATCCTTACGCCAGTTAGTAATAGAAGGCACCCAAGGAAGAATCCTGGATGATTCATATGACGAAAAAGAGGCATTCACACTCACTGCCGCAAAGCAGGAAGAAATCGATATCGCGGACATCTCTACGTCGCACCCCGACACGGAGGGTAACAAAAAGCGGGGACAACCAGCTGTTATGTACGACTCCGATGATTCTCTTACCGGATATGCTTCACCTGATCCCTCTTCGCGATCGGCATCTCCCACCCCATCAGAGCTAGAGGAAATCGCCAAAGATCCGAGTCTTGTGGCAGGCCGAGAAGCAAACAAGATTCCGAAACCTGTATTCCTCTTGCAGCTTTCCGATCTAATAACCACTCAAAAAGACGAGGAGCAGAAAGAACCTGCTAAGCATGAGATGGCATTGAGGGAAGGAGAGTCGTTGATTCGAAGAAAGGCGAATTATGGGACCGAACTTGGTGAGCTATAGTGACACGTAGGGCTTCCATGTATACTCACATTAGTCTAGATGAGAACGCCGTCAACTTGACTTTGGCCTTTATTCGATTGCAGGATAATTACGAAATTACCGGATTTTCTGAGAAAAAGCAGTCTATACTGGCCGCATTGGTCGCATGCTGTCCCGAAAGAGCAGTGCCGTGAGTGTACTGTTTCACGAAGTTGGGCACATAGTAACCTTTCTTTTACTAGATGCATGATAGAACAATTCTTTAGCAGCCAATATTCAACCGAAATACGATCCACGATCCTAACCGCCTTGGTGCTTGGCGCAAAAGAGCTCGCCGGAGTGACAACACACCCAGTTCAGCCTACATTCCCTAGCAAAACGTTGCCTCCACATCTTCATCGGAAATATCTATCATCGAGTGACACAGAAAATCCCGTCCAGTCACTACTCGAAGGGATCACTCGACAGGCGATCGATCAAAGTCGAGAGAAAGCAGAAAATGAGATACCTCAGATCGCTCGAGAGAAGCAGCTTCGACTCCGTCGAAATCTTCCTGCTCGTTCAATCGTGGAGATTCGTCGTACGCAACATCCCAATGATGCGCAATCTGCCACCGTCACAACGACATTCAACGATATCGCACCAGAATTTTTCATCATGCCACTGATCAACCGATTCTGGTTGTACCTCCATGATGAAAGATCAAGGGAGAGTAGATCGGCTTTCTCTTCCTCTAGGTACAAAGGCGCAGGGACAGGCATGATTTTGCACCCGATGACCCTAGGGCAGTTCTTGTCATCTCTGGCTGTATTGTCTTACATGGCTCAGAACTCTTTGGCATACATCTCTATAATAACACCAGCAGCATTGGAGCTTGCAATAGCAGTAGGAACGCGACCACTTTCGGATGCGGAAGTAGAGGAGGCGGACTTGGATCAGAGGACAGCAGGAGAGAAACAAGCCACCGTCATCACAGGAGCCCTTGAACTCTCATTGGTCGTTCTTGATGGCTGCTGGAATGTGGACCAGGGCAGAAATTTAGCGCTGGATCATCCCGAGCTCTTGCTCGCTGTCAAGGAACTGGGTACCGGGATCTTCCGTACCCTAGAAAAAGGAGTGCTATTGCCAGGCTCTGGAAATGAAGCCTATGCGCGGGCTCAAAGGGCGTCTGCAGGGGTGTTGCTGAAAGTAGAAGAGATGATTGCGAAGTGGCGAGCATCAATGCTTACATACTGATATGTCAATTTGTCCATATGAAATAGTTAATGTCAAATTCTCTGCTAGCTTTCATAATACTTCCTTTGTTACACCTGTTGATACGTAACCCCTATTCATCTCTTTATGGGAATGCACCTATTGCTTCTTACTAATGTCTTTCACCACCTTGAATCGTATCAAGACGAGTTCCGTGTCGTCGTCAACTGTGAATCCCGGATCATGCATATCTTCTCTAAACTCTCTTGAGTTCCAGAATCTTTCATGGTTGCCTCTCCACTCAGCTACACTTTCATCTCCTTCTCCTTCGTCAATAACATGCTGGAGGTCAACCTCCTTCAATTTACATGACCGAACCTCGACCATTTGCAACACGGCTATGGCATCCTCCTGAGAATCTATCAACGCTTCCATGTTTCCGGCCTTTGGTAAAGGTTCGTTATTCAGCGTATACTCCGCCATAACGCCCGTAGTTGTTGTCTTTTTCCCAGAAAGAATTGCAGCTATCAGCTTGTCACGGAGCGGCCCTGGGTAGGCAAATTCACTTCTCGGGAGACTGCTTATTTCGGGAAGAGTGTCTAGATGTGACATTATCTAGGTCGGATGCACTTGGAAGTGAAGGTTTCGTATCAAGCGATGAGGGTAAGCGATAAGTGAACCGTTGGTTCTTCTGACTCATGCATTGCGGAAGAAGCATTGATACATGTTTGCCTGAAAATCCCATGCAATTTTCTACTGCTTCTTTACAAGTGATTATTCTGTGAGCTATACAAGCGTTGGTTGACGAAACATGGAGTGGGCAGGACCCTATGACGTCACCTCAAGCACTTACTCCAGCATTGAAACAAGCAATTTGATGAATGACGTATGACGTTGATCCGAGAGCACAAGACCGGGACCGAAGTAAACCACCCCGACCACCCTTGGCTTGGAACCATGTCGAGAGAGCCATCTGAAATCACTTCGTTGCTGCCTCGCTCAGGCCGCTCAACACCAAGAAAAGGATCAACTAGAGGCACCTCAACTGGTACCCAAGCAACAAGTCACCATCCACCTCCTCGACCTATTCCAATCCGTCAAACCCCATATAACACATGGCCCATCCGTTTATCTTTTCTCTTGATAACCCTTCTTTCGTTCGTTTCAGTGGGAGTATTAGTCATTCTAGCTCTCAACACACGCTTTGCAACCTTGCTGTCGCCATATCTCCCGCGTCACAGATCTTCTCGGGTCCTTCCAATGTGGTACGGTCTTATTGCATCATGGCTTTCAGTATCCACGGTTATACTATTCTGGATACCCTCCAAGTCCACCAGGATTTCACTTCTCGCCTCGCTGATTCTCCTCACCACTGATCTCTTCCTAATTTGCTTGGTTCCTGAACTGCTTCATCGGGAGTCTCTATTGACCATCTCTATCTGCATCTTCGCAATTCTTACCATCTCCGCTTGTATACTGTCGAACAGGATCGTTCAAGCAGCCCAAGATAAAGAGGTGAGCCAGAATATATATATCGAACATTTCAACTGAGGTTATCATATACAGGCATCCATTGTACACCATGGGAGCGAGAGTTTAAGAGAAGCGGAGCTACGTGCTCGTGTACTTCTTTTACAGGAAGAAAACAACTTTTGGAAATATCAGATTTGGAAAGTCATCAAGAAGGTACTTTCCTTCACCGCGGTTTTCGTGACTTCTGTGGTTCTATTTGTGAGCAATACTACAACCTGCTTAATCCTCGTATCCATTAATCTTAAATGTCTGGGCAGCTGATCACTATCGACCTGCTGATTCGCAGCTATGATTCCACCTATCCCCTACCTTTCAAGTTTTCACGCTTGTACACTGTAAAATCTGGGGCATCTGTGAAATACAAGGTTCACCTTGCCTGCACAGGACCGACATCAATGAAGCCTCCTGAACTTAGCATCAAATCAGATGAGAATATGGCGGACCTTACAAATACCGGAGGTGGCAGCAGGGCCAAGAAAATTCCGACGGTCCTCCTAGAAACGGACACTGGTGTAGCAGGAACTCGAGGAGGTGATTGGCTTCTCAAGATGAGAGAACGGGGAGAGATTGGTCGTGTTTGCATTTGGGACAGGCCAGGGTAAGCAGGTCTATTTATACAAGCTAGCCCTCACTAAGCATGTGGTGAGCGAAGTTATGGGTTTAGTGATGCATCTGAATCGACCGAAGTTGGTGCTACGGTGAACGCACTCTGGGAAGCTCTGGAGCAAAGCAAGGAGAAAGGTCCTTTCGTGCTAGTAGGAGCAGGTTACGGGGGGTAAGCACGCATTGCTCGTCCTGTCCCGAATCGAGTATCTCTGAATATGATCCGATTGCATAAATAGGATCTTGACAAGAGTGTTTGCATCTCGGCATCCCGACATGGTCTATGGTCATCTCTTCATAGATGCTTATACTGCTAGGACATACTTCTTAACGGGTCACCGTCGTTCCCCATTGATGCACAAACATTTACCATCACTGTTGTCCCCGCTCTCTCTCCATCGCTTCCCTCAGGCCCTTTTTGGTGGTCGTCATTCAACATCAAGACTTGACCGGATTTTGGGGTCGACCCAGAATCCTCTCACATTAGCAACCTTAGCTCAGGAGTCTACCCTATCTCATTCACGCTCGGCAAGTTTCAACACGTTGGTGAAGTCGTTGGAGACCTACCCGTCCGATGCATCAACTATCATTCTCTCGTCAGGAAACATGACAAGAGACGATAAGATCTGGGAGAAGTCTCAGCGGGATCTGTGGGAGGACGTTACGGATGAGAAAGGACGGTTACGTTGGACGTTGGTCGATGATGTTGGACATGCCATTTGTGATGACAGCCGTGGTAGAGAAGAATGCGAAGCGGCGGTATCAGAGCTTGTATGGCATTAGGCTCGAGGAGAGAGTATACGAAAATTGTAATTGGATGTAATTCTCTATAATAAGAGGTCTAGTGTCACATCGAGATCCTCGAGATCTCGCGAGAGGTTTTCGGCGAAAGGCTTTTGCTGCCTGTAAGTAATTGATACAGTCCAAAAAGGTCATCAATAGTATATTAGGAAATATCCATGACTGACTGCTCGTGTGGGATACGTTTGACAGTTTGAATGACATCGCTCCCTTTGCGAGCGTAAACGAGCTGAGGTCCAGAGTTATTCAACTGCTACAACTGGAATATCGCGAAAACAAACTTACCAGATACGGATTAGCTGTCGAACCAGTTGTATCTGCCAATACTTCGGACTTGGGCACCGAGGTGACATCTTGATCATTATATTTGAACCAGCTGTCGGGATGATCCGGGAGTTGGCGAGAGTAAAAGAAGTAGTGGCCGAACGAAGGTGATGATCCTCGGTGAATAAAGACGGAGCATAGCTCGTATTCCACTTGTCTTTCATCTTTCCATAGATCCTCTAGGCTCTGCTTCAGTTTACTCGCTTGTGCTCGATACTCCGTCAACTCAGCGTGGAGCTGAGCCCTCTCCGATTTCAAAGCATCTATAATATCTGGTGAAATGTCGGGGATTGTATCCGACCTTGACAAGAAGTTGATGCTGTTCGATAGAGCCTCCGCGTATGGTCCACCCTGAAATGCAATGATGACATTCAGTAGGCGGCAACGTGAGCTGGAGAAAAGTGAGCACCTTCGTTTGTGTCATCACCCGCAACCTCTCTCGACAAGCCTGTAATTCGGCTTGAATTTCTTTCGAGCGAATCTTTTTCTCCGGACTTGCTGCAGACAAGAAACGATCCACAAATAGTGATTCATCAAACTTGACATACGCATTAGACTTGTAGGCTTGCATGGTATCACGATTGAATTGAACTCGCTACAAGGCAAATGAGATCACGACGAATGAATGAATAATCAGTGAACGGACCTGCAGCTGTATTTGCAGGATCGGTGGCAACTCCACTAAAGAAGTCTCCATTTTTGCTGGTTTTCCTTCGAATTCGATCGTGTCCTCGAAATAACCGTTCAATCCATCGTAGAGATCAAAACCTTCGTCGCCAACATTGATCAAGAGTTGAGAGAAAAGATCTTCCTTCTCTGGTACAGAAGTTTCGGCGTTGGGAGGTAGCAAATGTATCAGCTGACGAAGCTTCCCATAGAAAATTCTGAAATAGCGCTTATTTCAGTGCATTGTTTCATCCAAAGTTGTAGAGTGCGATACCTTTTCACAACACTTCCTGCCTCAGAACTTTGTCCAGGTTCTTCACCTGGCTTGCCAAACCCAAATTTGAGCGCGGCTTCAATCTGGAACATGCAATTGTCCATGCATTCCGAGACATCATGCTGCTTCCCTGTCGGTGTTATTCGAGTTCAAAAGGGCTGACGCTTGGATTAAAGACCTACTCACCAAACATCATCACTGAGTCATTGCGTACCTCGACCTTCTTCCTTGGAGGCAACGGTGGTGGTTTTCCGGAAGATGCAGGTTCTTCATTCGTGCTCTGCTTCGCTGCATCAACTCCAGTAGAGATAGGTTCCACCATAACAACATCTTCATCGTCTTTAATTGTAGAGACCGATTCTCTCGATGGGGAAACGATTTTCGACGCGCTATCCGGGGTGTCCGTTGGAGGAGGGATGATCACAAATCCATCACGATCAAGGTCCTTGGTTATCACAGCATCTACTGTCATACTCTCCTTTCCACTTTCAGGTGGTGAGTCTAGAGCAGGTCGTTTCCCAAGGACCGAAGATGGGAGGTCAGTCTGAGCCTGGTCTGCAGGCTGTGCTTCAGGACCATCACCAGAAGGGTTTGGAGAAAGTGCCGACATAAAATTGCTTGAAGAGGCCAGTGGCATCGGTTCGTCAACTAGAGTGGCTGCTGAAGCCAAAGATGAAGCTGCAGTTCCTACAGAACTCTCGCTCTTCACCTCCTCTTCCTCATCTTTGGATGTAACCAATGCCAATTTAGCAAGCTCTAATTCGGGCTTGACCGAAGGGAGATCTGACACCTGCAGGTCATTGAATAGCTTTCGTAAATGGGTAACAACTATTGAGAGCAGATAAGTGTAGGCTGGATAGAGTTTGGTGCGTTAAGGTAACGTACATTTCTTGGACCTCTCGACTTCACGGCGAGTCACTAACCTGCCTCCAACGCGATTTTGTTTAATATGATCGTCTGTGACAGTGGATCCCGCAAAAAGATCAGTATTCGAATCTAATATAGCTTCCCGGAGACCTTTGATAGTATAAAAATACTGCACAACAGGGGTAACTTGAACTCCGAAACGATGTCTCTATAACCATTCATCTGATCCTCACCTGGAGAAGCGAGTTGAGATAGCATGTATTTCCGAGCTGTTGAAGCCCTCGGGGCCATTCCGGCCGAGAAGAGTCTGGAGGAGGGGGACCTTCTGCAAAAAAGTAGGAAAACCCTAAGCACGTGGCACTTCAATCCCGTCGTGAACCTTAATACTTACCGTCCTTCCCCGTTTCAGCTAGTGTTCTAAGACGCGCGCTGTCTCTGTCCTCCGCGATGACGCTCAAAGCTTGTTTCATCCGCTTCGCCGCCAAGGGTTGATCTTCAAGCTACTCAGAAGATCGCCGGTTAGACAAGAAAATGGGCCACTGAAATAACTAACCCTCATTTGGAAGATAACCACCATAGTATCTTCATCCAAGTCTTGTGGCACATCGAGCGTGGAGTAAGCCTCGTCGATATCCATAGCGCTCTCGTATACCTTAATAGCCTCATCAAAGGTAGCCATAGCGGATGTGCTGCCCATGGATTCGCTGATGATTCTAAAGGCTTCCTTCAGGTCTTTCTTACTAACTGTCATGGTAGGTGGTCGATTCCATTCAGCTCCACCAGTGACTGCTCTCATCTTCTTTGCTTCTTCTGATAATTCCTTCAACTTCTTCCGCCAGGCCTCTCTAATGTCTTCGGGTCTTAGTCCATCCATCACCCGACTGGTTTCATCGTCCCAAATCCCGAGTATCTGATGTGCCCATCTAAGGTCTTCGTGAGTCCAAAGTCCCTTCGAGCGTTCGACCATAGCAAGGTTTTGCAATCCTTCAGTGGAAGGATCACGGGCCAGATGTTCAGTCGCCCAGGTTGTTATATCTTGTAAGGCAGAAAAGTAGGTCGGAGTATTGATAGGGTCACAATGCCTCTGAGAGTGATACGCAGCTTCGACAATAGCTGGAGGTGATATGGTTCAGGGCAATTGCATGGTAAAACAAACGAAAAACCATACCAGCGGAATGAGTTCGAAATGTTGTGCCAAGGAAGAGCCATGGCTTCTCATTAGCTTCTAAGATTCTGTTCTCAATGATCTCATTCCGAGGGGTCTGATCAGGATGAGCACCGATTTCCCGCTGGATCTCGTCTCTGGCGTATTGCACCGTTACCCACAGCTTGTTATACTCATGGCCTGTAAGCTCGGTAGCTGCGGCAAGACGTGGTTGACGATGTTAGATTCAGACAAAAGGTATAGTAACTCAAAGCCTGACCATTTCTTTTCCTGTACTCTGCGGCTATGGCGCCGATTTCCACCCAAGCTCGGAGTAATCGTGCTCTGTTGAACGCAGCATCCTTTGAACTACCCCATGTTTTTGGTGAACAAAGACGACCCTCCGGTTGTCCATCCTGTTTAGGAGCCACCTCATGTGTAAATCCAAAGCTTGCAAAAAGCTCTTTGCTGAAAACGGTCTCCGATTAGCCGATTAGTGGCGTTGGTATGGCTGAGCTTACATATTATCATCCCATCCGATTTTTCTGCTCACGGATCCGACATTGAGCGATGCTGTCTTGAGTCTCCATAGGTGGTTCTCAATGATCCTATGTGACGATGTGGTTCAGTTATAAGGATCATTACTAATACAGAAGGACTAACCTAAGCACTGTACCTAAACAAAACATAACGGTATCTGCACCTGACTGCCCGGGAGCAGGATTTTTTTGTCTGTCATTGATGAAACGGTGCATTATTTGTCGTGGAACAACTGCTGGGATCACCCTGCTTCCGCTGGACACAATGTATACTTGACACTGACAACAGACCGATAAATCCAACAGCATCTCATCCTCAGATAAAATCGGAACAGCCGTAGAATCAAGCTCCATATTATCATTCCGTGAATGAGACTTTGGATCTTCATTGGCCGGACCATGTGACTTTTTGAAAGGAGGACTAATTGAGCTGCCTAACACTACTTTACGATAATAGTGGAAATGATGAGTTGCGAATCGGTTTGATTGACCCCAAGCGGACCTCGAATTCGCGTCTTCTTGAAGGCAGTCATGTTTTTCCTTCCTCATAGCAGGATCTGGGACAGTGACATCCGCATCCTGATAGAGCGGGGATGGCAATACTGCGCTACGCTGAACCCGAAAAAGGACCCAACCATTATGTTTCCGGCAAAAATACGCGTGCGGATGTGGAATAGATTGAGTGATCTCAAGTCTTGATGGTGGCAGATTGGTATGAGTAGATGGAGAAGTATGGCCCGAAGACTCGTCGGATGAGATATCCGGAGGAGTTACTTCGACGCGGATTGGACTATGATCTTCATCATGCAGATACTTGATGAGTCCGCATGGTAGGTAACCTTTACCAGGCTTGATCCGACCAGTTGTCATGATGGCGGGATCCCACCAAGAGGTTTCTCTCCATCCGGCATATTCTAAGGCAGCAACCCCAGTTCCTTTCCAAGACGGAGCTGCGTCCCAACTAGGTTGTGCATTGTCCCAGCCTCCGTTTGCTTCGATGAGCTCTGGCATGGAAGCAGCGGGGCTGGGTGGTAGAGCAACGGGAGAGCGATAAGATGGACCTTCATGACCATCCATAATAGTAGCCTCCCCAACCTGGTGGTCGTATGCGGGAGGATCTGGAGTTGGATGCCTCGGTATAGATGCTTGTGTAGAAGTCGATGTGGGAGGATAATAAGCGGTATGGAGTGTTCCCGCTCTACGGGGAGGAAGAGGAGCCGGTGCAGCGCTTGCGGCAGAGCGTGATGAGTCGCCACCAAAGAATGAGGATTCACTTAGGGCCGATGTCACATCAGCCGTCTTGTCGTTGGTGGACTTTACTTTGCTATCACCAGAAGTCATCTAGTCGTAGTAGATTTGAGCTGTGGACAAGGTTGTTACATTGATTTACTACAAAAGGCAGCTGAATGATACATACCAAGCGAAAGTGTAAGGCAGCGAGTGAAGCTAGATTGTAATCTAGACCGATGCGATAAACACTTGAGACACGTTATATTACAGTTGCACGTTAAAGAAGTCAATCAAATAATTAAGCTCACCTAGGTTGCTTCTTAGTGGAGTCAATCAGCGTGTCTTTGAGAGTTGCGGTGGATCGTGCGTCAAAGGGAACAAGGGCGCCGCAGGTTGATCTACTTCTCTATCACGTGATATACTTGCACAGTCTCAAGTGGTTCAAAGCACACGTCATTGAATAATCAGTTAATAGTATAAAGAGAAAGTGGTGGGTTGTAGTACATCATGTCCTTTATGTGAGTTTCTCAACCAAAATAACCACAATCAGGATGATAAGGATGACGATAATAGCACCTGTAACAATCCGTTGCTGATACATTCTACAAGAAACCGAATAAGGATCTGTTAGCGAATTATAAGGAAAGTTCTAGATCTACTTACCGACGAATCATACCCTTGAGCGTTCCAGACGCCCGATCGATCGAAGTATCCGCTTGGCCGAGCTAGATAGATTGCGCGCCAATTTTTCAGTAACCGGAAAGAAGATGACGTCTGATACGACAAACCTGTTCCACGGCATTTTCAATCTGCCCTCGCTGTTGTCTTAGTGTCCTCAATATATCAGCACCCACACCTTCTGTCTCGAGTGCTATTCTTTGAGAGTCTTCCAACCGTCGAGTACTGTCGGTCAAAGTTTGTGTGCCTTGCAGCAATCGAGTTCTTTGTGATTGGATATCATCACTATACGGATCATCAGATGCCGCAGGATTGGATTTTGATCCCAAGAGTTCAGCACGCGAAGCAGATTGATGAAGTTCTTTCTGCAACACCAACAAAATTTCAGTGTCCAAAATTGCGGTGCCCGAGAAAAGCAAATGTACGCACCGCTTGCTTCTTCCACTTTGCGAGTTCAGCCTTGGCTGATCTGACCTTTGACTGATACTTTGGTTTGATCGATTGGGGTATTCCATGAATCTCTACTTCCATTTGCGATACCTGTCCAAACCCTGCATTTGGTCAAAGTTACAATAACGATTGTAATGTGCGCCCACCATTTCATCAGCTTCATCTAGCTCCATCTCAACTCTTCGTAGTGTAGCCTTCCTCTGCTCTGAAACCAGTGACATCCCTCATCTCAGCATCCGCAGTAACCAGCTTGCTCCAGCTTCGCTCACCTCCTTTCTGTTCCCCAGCCTCCACCTCCAACTTCACCTTGATCCCCGAAATCAACTGCTGAAAATCACCCTCATAAGAATCGAATAAAGAAGTAGGTGAGTTATCCATAGGTCTGCTGTCTGCCGATATATAGTGCGTGGTGTGAGTGACAAGTGACGAACGTTCGGAGGTGCGTTCAGGCACCGTTGATAAACCCACGGTTCACATCGTGGGTAGTTCTACATTATAAGGGCCGAGCTTCGCCGCCAAATACCTCGCTTGTGAGGATTCCCAATGAATTCTGATGTAGATTGTTCGATATTTCTCTGGATACTGCCGTATTTGAGTTGGGCAGGATATTGATATAGGTTAGTAGTATATAACGCCATGCCAGTGCATGCAGATACAGTTCGATTATCACTATAAGTGTTGAGGAATCGGGGTCTAATTTACTCCAGTCCCAAAAATACAAGGACCTTATCTCCGTAAGCGAACGAGCGTTAGCGAAGTTTCTGTCCCATGATTGTGGTTACTGGGAAAATGCACTAAAATACGCCTTGTAATATTAGCTATCGTTTCCTGACAATTAGTACGAGTGCAAAAGTAGGTGAAAGTTGCTACGTTTACATTGTTGATCATATAAATGAGCGGTGAGCTTTCTTACAATGAAAATAATTGCCAAGGAAATATTTGGAATTCCCATAAAGAAAATCGCGAGATCTGTACCAGGATAGTTTAGAAACTTTGGACTCTGATCCAGTACCCTCGGTGCCTTCTCTGACACGAACCGATTGTCCGAGGTGAAAGAGCTAGCAAAGAAAGACCAGGCAGATACTCACTCGTTATTTGAGCCAACCCTACCACACAACTGTCTTGATTTGGGAGTTCTGATTATGAATCAACCTTCCAACCGATTGCTGATCAATAGGCAAGCTGTATTGCAAGAGATATTTTTTTTGGTATCGTACATTTCTGAAAGCTATCGTAGGATCATCGGAGGATATGGAATAAAGAAGCCTACTGAATTACACAACAACGCCGGGACCCAGTATTAAAGTCTTCCGATGAAGGGTATACAGTGTTACCACGGTATTCTGGCCTTGACTCACATATTTCTGAACTTACAAAGGCAGTGCTATGCATCTTTGTTCTAGATGAAAATAACCTAGGCAGTAGCCTAGCACCCTTGCGTGGTTTTTGTGAAAGGAGATCAGAAAGGGCACGGATTTGTATTTCCTTTTGCAGAAGCTGCTCCCTGTAACATTGACAATCTGTGCATTCCGGTTTGGTTAATGCCTCTTCAATACCATCACTTTGAACGAGTGGATCTACATTGGTCTCCATTTGTGGGTCGTCACTCAGGGCGTCTTCCTCATCTACCATCGAAGTCCGGTGGAGTTGGCAAATAAAGATGAGTGTTCGGCGGCAGTAACAGCAGGTGGGGTACATTACCAGGCTCTCCTTTAGGAAATTCGCTTGCTAGAACAGGTGAGTTGGGAATCTTGGGCGAATCCGCAGCGCTAGTCGGGATAGGGATAGATGCGGCATTTGGAGAAGGAGAGGCTTCTAAAGCCGAAGATTGGGAGGAAGCGACACTATTGGCTGAAGGGAGCAACTGTGGCTGCTCTGTGGAAGGGATGATATCGGCAAGCGGGCGGGAGTGCTGAGAAACTGGAGCGAGCTGAGCATTGTCTTGCACGAACGGTTGCGGAAGGCTGACGGGGGTGGGTTGCTCATCACCAAGTTTTGGATGCGGAGAAACTGGTGGGACACCTAAAGGCAGTTGGGGTTGAGTTGGGAAAATCGGCATCGTCGCTGGGGGAGGTATGGGTTGTTGCTGTTGAGAGGACTGGGGGGATCCTGGAAATTTTTCTGCAGCGCGCAGAAGATGTGCATTATAGTTCATCAGCTGCTTCCAACTGGACGATATCAGCTCCAAATCCCTTAGAGTGAACAAGTACACCTTCTGTCCAGCTTTCGACTTCCTCTGCTGCTCCATAACTCCAACGAGCTAGTGATGTGTTTGTAAGTCAGATCGTGCAACTTCAGAGAGCCTAGCTATGAGCGAGCCACTCACATCATTGATTGCCACCTTGAGCCTATCTTCTTCCTTGGGACTGAAGATGTAGAAAGAGGCAAGGCTGTGTATGAAATCGACAGAAATAGCACAAATCTCCTCAAACTTCTGATCGTATAACAGCTCTTCATCCGCAGGAATATCGTAAGTGGGAGCAGGACCTGCAAACGACATAATGCTTAGTAAGAAACCTGAGATTTCTTCAACATGCTACCTACGCTCAAGCTCACGCTGCTTCACAGCTTCGCGCAGTAATTGCTGAGTATGGGCATCAGCTTGAGCGAATTGTTCGCGGCTGGGCCATGCTTCAAGATGGGAGAGTTCAGGAAGTAAGGTGGAGGAGGTATTTGGTTGGGGTATTTGGTGCTGTTGAGTCTGGTGGGGCGGTTCTACAGCATTGTCTATCTGCCCGTGCCCTTGCGTTAGTGTCCTCGATATATCAGTGCCCACACCTTCTGTCTCGAGTGCTACTTGGTCGGCCCAAGTTTGTATGTCTTGCAACAATGGAGTTCTTTGTGATTGAATGTCACCACCATATGGATCATTAGATGCCACGGGATTGGATTTTGGTCCCGAGAGTTCAGCATGGGAAGCAAGTTGACGAAGTTCTTTCTGCGACGTCAACAAAATTTCAATGTCCAAAATTGCGGTGCCCGAGAAAAGCAAATGTACGCACCACTTGTTTCTTCCACTTTGCGAGTTCAGCCTTGGCTGAACTCACCTTTGACTGATACTCTGATTTGATCGATTGGGGCATTGCAGGAATCTCTACTTCCATCAGCTTCATCTGTCCGAACTCCGCACTTGGTCAAAGTTACAAGAACAATTGTAATGTGCGCCCACCATTCTATCAGCCTCGTCCAGCTCCAACTCAACTCTTCCGGGTGTAGCCAGCTTATTAACATACGTTCGCATATTCAGAACGGCTTCGCGAACTTTTGGATCTATCGGTGGACCATCGTCTGGTGTGTCTGAAAGACACCGTTCAACTAAGACTTTCATGTTTTCTTTCCGGCCATTGGCATGATCCTTCATGATGTCCATCCATTTAGATCGTCGACGCGTATTCGTGAACCACCGATTCAACGAGGCTGCAGATATCTTGGTCTTTTGCATAAGCTCTGTCTTCTGAGTAGTATTTGGGTAGGGATCACTAAGGTGAGCCATGAAGAAGTCTCTGCAAGGACGGAAATTCAACGACTCCTGTCCGGGGATACCAGATTCCGCGCGTCGTTCGCGGTAAGTCTCTAAAACCAGCAACACCCCTCATCTCAGCATTTGCAGTAACCAGCTTGCTCCAAGTTCGCTCACTGCTCACTGGAGCTTGCCACTGCTCACCTCCTTTCTGCTCCCCAGCCTCCACCTCTAACTTCACCTTAATCCCCGAGATCAACTGCTGAAAATCACTCTCATAAGAATCGAATAAAGAAGTAGGTGAGTAATCCATATGTCTGCTGTCTTAAGATATATAGTGCGTGGTGTGAGTGTCAACCTACGAGTGACGAACCTTCGGAGTTCAGGCACCGTTGATAAACCCACGGTTCACATTGTGAGTAGTTCTACATCAGACTCAACACTAATGGCTTCACTAGAAGAGAGACTAGACGCTGCTTCATCCGAATATCAGAAGATTCAAAATGGTTGGAACTTATACTAGACAACAATGCGTTTAGCATCACTCATGGCTTTCTCTAGATTTAAATGCTGCCGTGGAAAATCGTCAGCGGCTGGACGCCCAACTAGCGGAGAACGAACAGGTCCAAAAGGTTTATTGGATTGCGTCTGTAATTCCGTACTATCGAAGATCTTGACTGGCTGCTGGCACAGGAATTTGCAAATCTGAAGCCAGAGAATACAGTTTACAAGTTGATTGGATCTGTCCTAGTCAAACAGGATCAATCTGAGGCGAAAAGCAATGTCGAAAAGCGTCTGGACTACATACGTGGAGAAATGTGAGGCTCACAACTTTCCAAAGCGAACCACCTCTCTGAAATGATCTGGTAACAGAAAACGAGTCGAGGGACAGCTGAAAGACCTGTCTGAGAAATCCGAAAGAAAGAAATCAGAGGTTAGTCCAATGCCCAATTCCGGCATGCTTGGCCTGGGAGTATACAAGACTAATACCTTCCTTCTGAAGATCGTCGAGATACAAGCAACACGTCAGGGTTTGTTGCAGCAGTCGTCTGGATCCGGTGCGAAGCCGGTCGCGGCTTGATCACATTGAACAAGTGTATCGGAGTACGTTGTCCCGTTGGGAAACATACTTCCAGTCTCACTGACTGCGCATGTCTGAAGAATCAGTGCGAATTAGGAGTATCAAACCATGTGTTAAGATCTAGGATGAGATGCATAATGATAGCAGAAACGACTAAACCCCAAGGAGCCCTCCAGGCTCGACTGTGTCAAATTCCATGGACTCCGTGAACTAGTAACGGGATCTTTGGAGAGGCAAATCCGTGTCTCCAGTCCTCCCAATCAATCCCAATTCATCGGATGAATGGTTTTCTCCATTCTTAGGTATCCCCCGGTGATGACGCAAGCGACGATCTCCTCACTATCTCGGTAGCTTCCCCCGTATCAACGGCGGCTAGTGCACTCCCTGGAGACATCGAAAGGGTTTAAGTTAATGCATAAAGCGAATCAAAGCGCTCATGCCCCACAGATGGCTGTCGCTGTCTGACAGGGAACTCTCCGACACAGCAACTGGCAACTTCATTGGCAGAGCACTCAAGAACCTCTCATCTCGACCTGCATGGGTAATACTAAATACCTGCCTAACTTGGTCAGCTTAAACTCGTGAGAGAGGTGGGAGGGGTACCTTTTGGGCGTTCTAACCTTGCTTTGGTTTTCCTATGGTAACCTAGTCTTGATCCTGAACAAATCTTACAACATACAATCGGAGTATCACACAGTAATTATCAAGAGCGTCGATCGCGGACTTCGCATCGGGAGAGTCCGAACGAGTCTGAAAATACACGCAGTTGTGGTCCAAAGGATTAGATCATTAGGCTTTCTGAAGATTGGTCCAAATGATTTACCTACGCCAGGATATGACCTAGATAGTACTCGAGGTCATCTGGATAAGTTATGACCGTACCGAATCAAGGGTAACACCGCCTCCATTGTCTAACTCCGGCAGTCTCAGGGAGACGGCTATTTCACCCCGGCGCGGTCATTGAAGGGTTTTAACAGAAGGAATTGGTTTTCTTTCCATCTAGAGTAGTCCAACCAATACCAAGACAGTCTCGGAAACATACATGACTGCCAAAGGTGCGGAGGTTCCACATATCGCAGCTCATCCAAGCCCTAGATCCACCTCGAGAAACGATTGTCTCAAGCTCACCAGTCAATTCAGTCCTGATGAATTAGCGAGAACGTTGCCCCTTCCATGAAAATGCCCGTGTTAGTCGAGTCCTCGGTCTTGGCGCACTCCAAACACGGTGGATCTCGTTTAGAATTAGCCACAATTACTAGCAGGGATACATGAGAGAAATTGTCCCAAGGGAGCACATGGCAAGCGTTTCAACCCTGCGGGGGTGTAACGTTGACGCTGCACGAATGCCACAAGGGACGATATAGACCTATTCCAACAATGCCCAGATTTTCGATATTCTGGGGCGCCGAGAGAATTGTTAGGCGACCGCCGTGCAGCTGGTGAGGAAACAGTTTCTCGTGAGCATAACTGCGAGCCGTGTAAAGGAAACGGGTAAACACCCCCTATCCTATTGGTGTCTCACCCGCCCCGGGCCGATGTCTGAATGATCCCATAGCGTTCGAGTGTTCGAGCATTCATCTGGCTGACTAGGAGGCCATTTTCGTTTCTAGAGTCATAATTTTACTGTATTTGGTCATTCGTCTTTGTCTTCAAGTTCCTGCCAAAGAGATCATTTACTATCTGAGTCGTGACAAGTCATCAGACCTAAACCCTACCCAACAGATACTCGAGGAGTGCTCTGTAGTACGAGAAAGATGCTATATCTCCAATGAATGATACGGACCACGAATTTGGTCGATTACGGCGTGAGGAAGCTAGTATAGGACAAACAACCGTGAGTTGTCCCTTCACCTTCGACTCTCACGTGTCCAAGGCCCTGCCCTCTCACATACATCATAGCCGCTGAGCGCCTTCTATCTAGCCAGCCACTACTGTCTTAACGCGTAAAAACCTAGTTAGTGGATGATGACATGCAGATCATCATGATGTTGAAAGGGCACGTTCATACGCATTGCGGCAATATCGCGCGGACTTGAGTTTCTACCGGAGTGCAGTGCATTCAGTTGAGTTACGTCCATTCCATACACTGATATCGTTGTTTATCACGAGCACCTTATTGTGCCTCTGCCTGATTTCATATGAGCTTCAGACTCGTTCCCGCTCTCCTGCAACAATGCGTCTTAATATAGCACATTCGATTACGGAGAATGTGGCATTAGCTCAACATAGCGCGGGTTGTATGAGAAGTATCCATGAGCACGGGTCCTTGATTCCCAGTACCATATGCTGTTGGCTGTTAACGCTGTCCTGGAAGGAAATGGCTCACAGTCGTCTTGTGATCGCTAGAAGATGCAAAGCCTTAACCTCATGGTGCTTCTTAGTTTATTGTATTCATAGATTGTTATGCCTTCTCTATATTCTAATAGCGTCCCTATGTTC
>WSTZ01000770.1:0-10455 GCA_019632295.1 Tulasnella sp. 418
TACTCATGTCCTAACTTCTGCATTGCACCATAGTAAGCCCGTTTCCCTGTTAGCCCATTGCGTGTTGCTCACCCACACCTCCAGCGACGAAGACCATGATGAACACGTTTGCGCAGACCGACTTGCTTGTCCAGTCAAATGCCAGCTCTGTAGTAGGCTTTGCACCATGGGAGATCATCTTCATGGTCTTCTTGATGGCGAATTTCATCTCTGCCAGTAAGTGTATCCGTCTAATTACTGTAAATCTCGTGACCTCTGAGTGTCGCTTAACAGGCAAGAGCATACTTGCCCATACGAATGCGAAGCTCAAGGCATCTGCGAGGTCAATACCGAGCCTCGCTCCGTGGAAACCACCTTTACAGGAACACACGAAACCTTCCAGTTCACCAAGGTATGGTCTGTGACTGAATAATCATTGGCTGAAAGCCAACTTAGAGCCATTATCGTAATTCAGTACACCCAAATTGCCAACCGCCTGCGATGCGCAATACCAATTGCGCCAGGGGACTTGGGTCATGCTGGACCACATGTTCACAGTACGGCGGCCCATATATTCCACTATTGCGAAGCGAAATGCGAGAATTGTGGGTATATCTGCCATCTTCCTCTCAGTACGTATCGCTGTTTCTTATTTCGTATTTTGAGCTGAGCCGAGAATACTTCACTAGATCACCCTCAGAGAGAACATGAGACAAAGCACGGATCAATGCAAAACACAGCTTGGGCAATAGAAGGAAACGCCGATGCCATCGTAGAGGTCCAAGGTCGCAAGTATGCAGCTCGAGATGCAGGCACGCCCCATATTTGCAGCTCCGTCTGTACACAGCTAGGTGCGCAACATGAATACCTAGCTCTGCGATTATAACTGATCATAACGCAATACATTTCGTATGAAGGTCGACATGCTCACATCGACTATTGCAGGTCACAAGACGGTTCATGTCAAAGTAACGAATCCGTGCACATTAAAGAGAGGATGCTTCCGAGCCCCGATCGGGGCAAGGATTGGATCTCACATAAGTTGTTCTGGGCTCGAACTGGTGAGAAAATGCTTTCAGAATGATCTTGGATGAAATTAACATGATCCAACCACAGGTTTCAAGGGTGAAGTGCTCGAAGCTCTGGTGACTATGGCTCTTACTGACTTCCTGTTAAAAGATCCTTATTCTGGCGGTGAGCAAACTGAATTTGCCAAGTGCGACGTTCAATGCGCAGGTATAGCATTGTCTCCGTTCAATTGCCAGTCATGAGATCCTGAAATGTTTGAACAGGCAAGGAACATGAAGGAACTGCAACTACTGCAGCCCGTCCAAGCTTTTGTACACTCCCAATTTTCCATCCTCCCCAGCCGTTGAACTGGACTAGCGCTGGAAATGGATATGTCTCAGCAGATGGACATGCATTTGATTGTGTAAACCCAAACAACATGCGTCAAGCATTCCATGTGTACGTTCCCGTTCGTACGGAAATAACAGCTACATTTGATATGTTTTCTCTTTCAGCATTTTTGTATTGGACCGGTCGAGCTCAATGAATCGTAGCGATCGCAGACCACTTCCAAACACACCAAGCACTACTCTCATCTCCCGTCACAACAACAATCGATTCGGTGCTGTACTGTCCGCTCTTCACGGTTTTTGGCTTTCCCGCTACACTACTGGTGCCACGAGACGGGATTCCTACACAGTTGTAGTATTTAGTCAAAGATCTCAGGTATGTTCATGAATGTCATTTTGGAATTACGATAGACTATTGAACTGCATCTCTTGTAGGTCATCGTCAATAACGACTTCACAAGCACCCCAGATCAGCTCTTGAACAGAGTGGTGACCACGCCCGCCTCAGTAGGAACTTACTTTGATGGTGCATTAAAGACAGCACAGACCTCTATGGAAACTCATTGGACCAATGACCGGTCAGTAGACATCAACATGCGAAATTTGACAAACTCGAACCCTTTATCTATCTATAGCGCCCCAGTCATAATCTTTCTCTCGGACGGCGAATGCAGCGTCTCGGACACAGTCGTCTTTGATATCTGTAATAGGGCAGTGGCACTCGGGTTGGTACCAAGTACATCGAGCTTGATCATCCTGACCCACTCACGAATTGTTACTACAGCAAGCCGCTTTCATTCCATGCTGTATCATTTGGTGACAATAGATGGTCGCAATCCTTGCGAAGAATGGTTACCATAGCAGATCAAGTTTCCAAGAACGCTCCAAAGGATCCTCTTTCCCTGCAGCCCGTTCCTTGTGGGTACACTGACGCAATGGACACAGTAAGGCTTGGACTGCTAGTTCATCTTATGAATCTGCTGACTCTCGTTGTAGATCAAGCTCGCGGAGACCTTCTTGAATATCGCTGATTCTCTGCAGAAGCCGAAGGCGTCCTTGATTCGTACCTAATCTAGAAAGTTACGTGCACATCCGAAAGTTCCAAGACCAGTTCGATCAATGTGCTGGTCTGCTTGGCATCTGTTTCTATTCAGTGTAATAATGTAATGTGTTGAGTCAAGCTTCGAGTTATAGTGCCATGAGTTGCGAAGCAAGCGAACTGGAACACTCAATGCGGCATAAACCGGAGATCGCGATTTCCTGTGAGGCAATCCTGCATTCACAGCAAGGAATTATTCCTGACTCGGACCGAAACCCCTCAAAAACCTGCTAAACAGTTGTTATGCCTCATTGACATGTTCCGGGAACGGCCTTTCTACAACATCAAAGTAACTCCGTTACCACGGCGGAGGATTGGCTAACTAGATGAGTCTATAATTGCTTCTTCCACTACCTCAAATCGCCATTGTGTATAAGTCCAATTGTCTTTCGATTCTTTCTGAAAATCGCCTTTTGGTTTGATACGAGCCTAAGGATTTAATGATTCAATTAATTCGTTGCACCGCTTTCGGACAGGAGAACAGCAGCCTTACTTGATTGAACATGTCTCCTTTGGTGATTCCTATGACTAATGTTTGGTCAAAGGATTGGTGGATCCTATACAAACTATGTGGCTAGTTTAAGGTATGAATGGAGTGCAAATAGCTTACCACCAATCAGGTCTTTCTTGAGGGTCACGAGACGTGTTCTTTTTGAATACCCATTCAGCCACACCCGCGATTCCACGAAGGGCGGACTCCATGACTAAAACCCGATCAACGCAGTTCAGGTATGAGTTTGTTCCAATATTTTTGAGTCTATAACCATGTGCTCCTGGTTCCACTGCCCAAATCTGATTTGGTCCTGGACCATTGACCCCAGCAACAGATAAATGCAATGTAGTAGTGAGATCTTCCTTGAGGGGACGGAAGGCTGCGACTGAAAGAGCAGCTTTCGATGGTGCCTTGCCCACCTTTGCCGCACCCCCACCCTCATGCGGTTGTCCAAGCCAGTAGACACCAGCGGGAACTTGTCCTACATATGCAAACTTATTGTCGATTGAAAATTGCTTATCTTCTGCTTTCTCGAACCGCCACCGCTGATTGACATCACCGTGTGCGTCGAAGAGGATAATCTGGATAATTGCAGAATGTGAGCCTTCGATGAATCTTGACGTTTTGACGTGAACGTACATTTGTTCCATCTTGTTTTTTGTGCTCTTGAACATCCAGCCCCAGTTTCGGGTTCGAAGCCAACTTGATCCTGTGATGCTTCATGAATACGGGTTGTTCGCTCGTAAGCAATATGTGTAACTCACAAAAAATAATCGTCAATTGCCTGGACATGCCACTCTATAGGACGGTCAATTGCCACAACCTGGGTCAACGGCTCAGGTTTCTTATCTTTTCCGTAAGACAGGTGCGTATTGGTGGAGACATTTCGGAATCGGTATCCTTTCTTTGTGAGTTCCGCTCGCCACTGGTAATGTTACAACAGTATTGGAATAGCAAGGTAACCAACGATATCGATGAAAACTTGAAGGGACGTAGGTACTGACCAGCTGTGTTGGTGACCTGGTTGTTTTCCAGATGCAGACAGCGCGGGTCTTTCCATCCTCTTGAAGGACCACATTAAGGGGTGTTTTCGACAGGGTACTGCGGATGATGTAGGTACCCGCTTCTAAGGGACTCGGACAGTCTTTGCTAGTGTCGGACATATGGCTTTGAGAAGGAACTTCTTCGTTTCACTGAAGTGGACCAGGTTGAAATTTGGCCAGTTATAGATAGTTGAACCATGTGTACGCTCTTTGCCTCCTTGCCTTCATGCTGGTCATACTGTCCAGGGGCTTGCCGGATAGTGCCGAAGCCACCGCTTCCCAAAAACAGGAATTTTCATGTTTAAAACATATAACTAGCCGGCAATTATAAACCCATCATCACGCCCGGACCGCAGTCATGACCGAAGTGGTTTGAGTGATTTAGATCTTGGGGGCAAGATTTTGCAAGTGGAGGTCATCGGAGACAGAGTCTGATATTTTACATCGGAGCATGCTGGGAATAGTAAATAGTGGCAAGACTGAGGTGAGTACATACAGCTCTGGATGCCGCTTGACTATCTTGTGGTCTTCTGTATATTTTTCATGCAGTTCGCTTCACAAAGGAGCAGGAAATTAGTTTGTCCCCCATGGTTCACGATCGAGTAAGACCACCCCTTGTTGCTCTGTTCGCTATGTGAGCGACCAGGGACAAGCCCATTTCTCCACATAGAATAGTCAGTCCCCTACGCTTCATGCACGTTGCTTGCATGTCTTCATCACCCTAGTCCGGATGAGCTTCCTAGTTGAACCTCGAGTCCCGCAAGGTAACTATTTCCATTGGTGATCAGAAGGGTCGAGGACTGAGAACGACAGGGTCGGGTCCCTGACAGATGTTGCGTTGTGGAATCCCCAGTGAGCTGAGTCAACCGAGAGGGCTGACTGGAACTTCTGTGTTCAACGTCTGATAGCGGCTCTTGAGGAAGCGGTGGGTCTCGAGTGTTGAGCTCCGGAGAGCAAGCGAGAGTCGACATCGGTACTGTGGTTGTACTCGATCGCGAGGAGCGGCAAATATTGAATTTCCAGCTCCGATGCGGGCAATGGCAATTCCAACAGGAGATGCTGAATGCTCAATCTGTAACCTCGGTGGAGACTCTATATCTGGGTCTTGACCCTCTGGCCCTGACAAGGCTGCTGGCAACGGGTGCAGCCTTGTCCTCCGATCAAGTTTTCTCCTCGACGGCTCTGGACGCGGCATGCACGCTTCCCTCTATCGAGAGTCATGTCGAGAAGCTAGAAAGATGCCCCTAACAGGGAAGTAGAAACGTCAGTTTGGCTCTCCGATATGGTTCAATGACGTCGCATCATCCACCAACTCGACTTCAGGTTGGTCTCCAGCTCCTTCAGTTAATAAACCTGAGTATGGGCACTTTCTTGAGATATCCATGTAGAACCTTGCTCTCATGCACGAATTGGGAGGAGGGTCGAACGAAGGAGGGAATTGGGAAGAAAACACAGAAGAAGGATGAGATATTGCTTTACGCCGACATTATTCAAAACCAATTCGATGACGAGTAGCGTGGATGCGCTTGGGTGTTGCCCTGGGATTGTATTCCTGTACGCGTACCCAGTTTGAGAAAACAACACGTGGAGTGGCATGGAAGCGGGCAGTTGAAAATTGAGGTGTGGTACGACGTGTGAGAGGAGCCTTTGCTTCAGCCGCCCTTTCTTGACGCGAGCTTCGGGATGCCTAGTTTGGGGCAGACCATTGGGAGGCGAGGAAGGATTGAACTTTCTGAGCTTGACTTCGTTGAAAACCGGACGGGTCGAACTCGAGGGACGGTAGGAATGAGAACCAATGGTGACTCGACATTGCTGGATTGAAGTTACCAATTAGCTTGCATATCCCTAGAGAGAGTTTGAATACTAACCAGTTGAGTGTAACTTTCGCGGCAACCAGGAATTGACGGAGACGGTGACAGAACTGCGAATATGGTTAACGAGAATGCGGGTTTCAATGAAAATACCTTTGCAGAAATCCAATGGCTTCACTATGGCGCATTTGCAAGTTTTAGAGCTGGCGACGTGGAGACCCATGACCACGAGGATCAATAGGAGAAAATGAAAGCGGTGAGCAGATCGCAGAGCGAGCTCTCGAAAGGCATTTCGGTAATTGCAGGAAACTGGTGTGAAATGGTGGTCAGAGAATCAGACGATCGTGAGGGTACACGGACGTGATTGTAGCGAGGCGTCTCAACTTGAACTCTTACCCAGCCCGGATGCAAATTTCCACTCCGCTGAGCTGAGCTGCGTAATACACCATGACACAATTAATGCTATTATCAAGTCAAGTTGGGTATTCGCAGAAATCATTTACCAGATTAGGATATGTTCTCTGGCTGACGTCACCTGATCGGCACTGCACAAGTCAAAGACACGTTCCTAAGGCCAATCAGCTGTGATCCGGTCATCGACAATGAGCGCGGCATGTATTTACTCTATTCGAGGTTCATTCAGTCCAATTGATATCGATGACGATAACCGCTTAGCTATCCTTCATCCAGTCCGATCACGTGGGGACCCTGTCCAATGCATGGCAGGTTTTGTCTAGAGCTAGCTGTTGTGGTGAGGTTCATCGGTTGCCCAAAACACCTTTTGGCAGAGCGCACTGGCAGTACGAAGCGATAATGAGTAAATTATAGGTCCTTACATCAATGAAATCAACAGAGGGTGACGCCTTCCTTGGTGCAGAATATTCAGTTTTCGTTTCTACCAAGCCATGATTTCATTTTCTGTGAAGGCCCGAGCCGCAACACGGTCTGTTCCGCTCTTAGATATATTGGTCCCTTTAATGGACGAAACATATGTAATGATGTTCTGTTCTTCTCATCGCCTTCCGCAATTGCCACAACTGTAAGTCTTGCTATAGCAAGGATTACAACATCACATTGAAAGGCCTACAAACAGTGCATAAGCCCGTCCAACAACAAATGTAGAAACACAGGCAGGACACATGCAGGTTCACTTGGCATAAGTTGCTTTGATGTAACCCAAGAGCATCAACCCTCGTTCATTACGTCTACTACTTACTGCCTTGGAGTTTCAGTGATATATGGTTCATTAACGGGTCTAGGCCAACCGCCAGCGGGACATCCAGATTGCAAGTATTCTGTATCCTGGAATTGGACATATCTTAGCGGGCCCTTCCTAGGGGCTTTCATTGAATGCTATACCATCCCTGAAGTGTAAAAACTCATGGACTTGTGAAAGCCGCTGATTTTATACATGGGTTTCAGATCCAGCACATACAAATTAAGCGTTGTCCAAGGAGCTTTCTTCTACAGCCTCTAATCGCCATTGTGTAAAACTGGTTTTCAATTCCTTTTGGTATTCTTCGAATGGTTTGACTCGTGCCTAGAATGCTCAAAAGTGTCAACAAGGCCCATATGCCCGTGGAGAGTTTTGTACCTGATAGAGCGTATCACTCTTGCTGACACCTAAGACCAAGTTGTGATCAGTGGACGGATGTATCCTATACAGGATCGTGAATCAGTCAGCGAACCTGTAAATTCTGTTGTTTCTCACCAAAAGGCTAGAATGTCGTTCCTATCGAGAGTCGGATCTTTCCTGAATATCCATTCCGTCACCCCAGCAACCTCATTAATGACCGATTCCGCCGCCGGAGCACGATTAAGGCAGTTCAAGTAAGACTTGGTTCCGACATTCTTCAGCCTGTATCCATGGAGGCCGGCCTCAATTTCCCAGATTTGGTTGTAAAAGGGACCATCAACTCCAATAGTGAACATGTGCGCTGGCGCTGCGATATCTGGCTTGAGTGGTCGTGCCGCTGCAACAGAAAGCGCAGCCACAGATAGGGCTTTTCTAGACCTCAAAATACCGCTTTCTTCTTGTGGTTGCCCCAGCCAATAAAGACCTGGGGGAACTGTTCCTATGTAGGTTTGTCCATTGTAGGACGGGGGTTGTTCATCCATGACGCGCGCGAGAACCCATCGCTGGTTCAGCTTGCCATGCCATTCCCAGACACAGAGCTTGGGTATGAATAAGTTATTGAGTTTTATTCAGGCAGAACGATTCATACCTCTGATCCATCTCGTGTCCTGAACCCTCTCAAATCGAGGCTCATATCTGGTTTCGACTGAAGTTTTATACTGCACACAGGACCGCGGCTATCCACTGATCTATCCTCAATTTCTTCGATTTTCCACTCAACTGCATGATCGATTCCTAGCATCTTTACCCCATTTACTGCATTTTCATTGCTTTTATGAGAAATATATCTATTTGTTAACAGATTTCTGATGTGGTATCCTTTTTCTGTTGGCTCCAGATTCCACTGACATTGGAACATCCATCGTGATGATCGCCTTTCGTTGTAACGAGAAGTAGTACGTACTTACCAGCTGCGTCGGAGACCGTGTGGTTTTCCATACACAAATATACGGTTCCTTCCCTGGTTGTTCAACCACCATATTGAGGTTGGTTTTTGATTGAACACTCCGAATAAGATAAGTCCCGCTTTCCAATAGATGGTCGTTTTTAAAATTTGGGACCATATCAGAGCAAGTATAGGCACTTGAGAACGACAAAGGTAGAGAAGAGGCTGATGGTCGAAATCAGCGCACACTAGAACGAGGTCAGGTGGTTGGAGAAAAGGAACGACCGTGGTAAACCTGGTGCCGCGCGTAGACTCAGAGTATTATTTTTAGACGTGTCTTGTAATATCACCATCTATCTCTCGCGGACACTTGCTCGAGTTTTGGGTGAAAGAGACCATCTAGTACGTTTGGATATAAACATTATGCTTTGATGGAGTGCACTACATCAGAAAACCCCTGGCTACGTAGCTAAATTAAAAGCCCCCAAATCCTGCAGCAGCCTGCACCTCAGGTTCCTGCTCTTGTTCTAGAAGCCTCTCATCCATAGGCTCAAAGCGCCATCGAGTATAAACCCAGTTGGTCTTCCCCTCTTGATCATACTCACGAAGCGGTTTGACTCGGACCTAGTATGTATATAATTTTAGGTCACTCAAGCTCATCGGCGGATCTCCAGAGCCCTAAGGGTTGATTACCTTACCTTATTGAACATATCACCTTTACTGACCCCCAAAACGACGTTATGATCGGAGGAAGGGCGTATCCTTGTTTTTGGGTTATTCCAAATTTAATAAACGAGTCAACGCGCAAAATGACTAACCACCAGTCAGGTACCTCACTACTATCTCCAATCTCTTTCTTTTTCATTGACCACTCCGCAAATGCTAGAATACCGTGTGCATTCGACTCTAACAGCGGCTCACAGTTGACACAATTCAAGTATGATTGTGTTGCTTGGTTCTTGAGCCTGTATCCACGCACCCCTGGTTCCACAATCCAAATCTGATTAGGCCAGAGGCCGTCAACCGGAATTGCGGATAGATGTGCTGGAGCAGTTGAATCCTCGTTGAGTGGAAAACGAGCAGCGGCTGTCAACGCTGCTGAAGACCGTGCTTTGATTGCCGTGGATGGCCCTCCACCCTCATGCGGTTGTCCCAACCAGTATGCACCAGCTGGGAGTGGTCCGATGTACACCTGTTTGGTGTAGGATGGCGGTTTGTCGTCGACAATTTTTTCAAAGAACCACCTTTGATTCTCTTTCCCATGTGCTCGAAATAAGATGATCTATAGGAATATCGGGAGACCTCAGCTCTTTGTTGATTATAGACCTGAAAGACTATGCACATACTCTTGTTCCATCTGATTTTCTCCAGCGGTCGATATCGAGACCAAAGTCTTGGTTATCAGTCGCTTTGATACTGAGAGAACAGCACAAAGTAAGCTGTCTTAGATATTGTGCGGAAATCCTCTTAATGCTCACAGATAATACCCTTCAACTGCTTGAATCTTCCACTCCACCGACTGCTTAATCCCAAGAATAGGGACGCAATTGTCGGGTTTTCGATTTTGCTCATATGACAAATACGTGCTAGTCGACACATTGCGCAGAAGAAACCCCTTTTCTTGTGGTTCTACGTGCCACTAATAAAGCTATGAGCATTCGGAAGGATCAAGTTGTTAAAGATCGACCGCTTACCAGCTCCGAGGGCGAGCGAGTAGTTTTCCATACACAAACAATTGGCTTATCTCCAGGAGCCTTGCAGACGAGGTTGAGTGTAGTGCCGGTGAGCAGACTGCGGATGCGATAAATCCCAGATTCTAACGGCTCGTTATTTACCATGTGCTGATATAAATGGAGAGCTATGACAAATTATCAAGATCGTGAGTCTTGCTGGGAGACTGAACTGCTGCTCTATTTGTGAGTCGGAGTAGGAATAGAATGTGTATGCCGCGTTGCTGCATGCAGGGAGCTCCACTAAATTAATTTGTGTGAACATATCAAACGGCTACACTAGTGGTGCAATCGAGCCGCCAACTCGTTTCCAGAAATGGATGGATACTTGATCAACTCCTCATCCTTCAATCGAATTCCTTCAACTTGCTCTCATCTACTGGCTCAAGCCTCCATTCAATATAGTTCCAGTTAGACTCA
>WSTZ01000777.1:0-10374 GCA_019632295.1 Tulasnella sp. 418
GCTACCATTCATCCTCCTCAATTATCTTTCCTGTCTAACTCAAATCGTTTCACCATTCCCTTTGCTCATGCCCAATCCCCTAATTGGACCCATTCAACCTGAATACCACGCGGACTAAATGGTTGCTCCTCGCCCCTTTTCCTCAATGGCCTGGATTTTCTGCAAGGACGCTTGGCACCCGTTCATCCTTTATCGTACTAAAACTCGAAATGGATGATGACTTCACTAGAGGATGCATCGCGACCGAACTAAATTCCTCATGGGCTAACAATCGATTCGTGCATCACCTTACCCGATGTAATCTCACATCAGCCGTGATGTGAGACAAGATAACACAAAAATTAGTCGTGATGCGTCGGCACTGGTTGACTGTGGGTCTTGATCTAGGTATGACTGCTTTCTTGATGTATTCAGGTTTAGACTAACCGATGATGTTGCTTTTACTATCTTCCTGCACAACAGGTAATTGTGAATGACCCGATTTGCGGCTTGATGTCAATTTGAACGATACTCTGCACTTCAAGGAGTGTTTCTGGTTAACGCAGGTGAGGAAATATCCAACGGAGACGACTTATCCTCAGGAAATTGTGACTTGGCTCAGTGATTTCGGTTATCTATAATTATTGGATTGCATACGAGCATATTTCTTATCGATTCTCTTCAATCTTTGATTTAGAGATATAATCCTTAGGTGCGCGATTTCTAGTGAGCGAATCGGTGAGGACTCAAAAGCCCAATGCATGCTGCATGGCTCTTGAACCACAGCATTCCGTTATCTTGTTGGCTCTCGGCATGCAAGGGATACGCACTACATCGTTGTATAAGGTAAGTGCCGTGCTAACTTAAAATGACAAGGTATCGGAGAAGATATTGCCGTATCAGTCAGCAAATGCACAACACCCAAGGAATCTCAAGATGTGCTTTCCCGCCACTGATATGCCCTACAGGTATTGCCTTAGAGCCATATATAGAGGTATGGTCATTCTTTTACCTCGTTTTAAAGAGGCTATTTATGCGTTGTCCATCCACGTGCCAGCACCGTCCAACATTCTGACTCACCCATCATCCTAGATCTTTTTATACAGACCCAAGACATTGATTTTAGCGCATTTCCAGCACACAAGAGCGCAAGCGTCTGATTTCATGAACTCATATTCGATTTGCAGCTACACACCGAAATCCACTAATTGACCCATCAAGTCGGGAATTCAAGTCATTCCAGTCCTCTCGGTGAGTTCTTTCGATCTTCTCCACTTTTTATGAAGCAGGTCGCAGGTCCGGGGTGTTTCGCATCACACCCCGGACGCATCTGGCATCTGGCATCTCTCCGACTATCGTACTACGGTTACCACGTGACGTGCGGATCCTAATCGGTCCGTATCGGAGCTGCTAACCTCTCCGACAATTCCATTCCGGGTTGATACAGTCTCTGGCGCGCTGTGAACGACATGAGGAACGTCGGGACTCGGAACCGAAGAACCGCTCTTCGCCGCAAAGGTCTTTAACTATATGGTCTCGTGATACAGGGCCTGGGCTGGGCTAGTTCTCTCTTGACAATGCTCAAATCAGCAAACTACAACGCCAAATGACCCTCTTTCAGAGTTCCTTCCTAAGCTTTATAGCCTGTGGTATGTGGAATGAATATGATTCTCGCTTAGTTTAGCTTAACTTACGATGCGATGCGATGATTAGCATAGCCTCGGTACCTTGTGACGGTGATGGAAGTGCAGTTGAACCTGACTTGGGATCCTGCCACGCGGGAACTACGCAAGCTTTATCACCCCGTTTCACCTTGCTCGACAAGGATTCAGGCGGAACACTATAATTCTCTTTACAGTTAGCACGATTCGAGCGGATAGAAGACCAATTGTGCACGTCCAACCTAATCGCAGATGACCAACGTGGCTCCTGAGACATTCAAAGTTCCGGAATACTAAAGAATGTCTCTGGAATACCTGGTCTCCGGCTGATTCAGGGTTATTACGATATCCGTGGATCTTACATGTGGAGGTGTTCCAGGTAAAATCCCTATGTTCATGTCCTTCTCTGACGCTGTAACTGATGTTTTTGTCTGCCTTCTTCTCATACTCATAAAAGGGGATGCTGTGGTCAACACATCAAGTTATCGTACATCCGGTCCACCTCTTCAGTGATCACATCTCTATTTTAAGGCTACAACACAGCGAACTTATCCACATACACAATGATTCTGGTAAGCGGCGAAGTGGGTGGAGCTGAATGCGCCATTAAAGCTATACTCGACGTCGGCGTCTTCCGAAATGATCGTACATCTATCTAGTTTGGACCATATGTTCACATGGAACCTCCTAGATCTGAAAACTTTACCGAACATAGATCACTAACACGCTAGACTTAGCGGGGATACACCCAGGATCGAGAGAGAGGCCTTCAGTTAGTGCTTCCGCGTCACTCCAACGGGCTTTCTGTGGTGGCTACCCTCTTCTAGTCGGACCGATTTCAAGGCCCTCCATCGATCCAGGCCGATCCAGGTGTGACACACTATGGACAGGGAAAAGAGGTTCATTAGCAGTACTGAATTGAGGAATTGCAGGAAATTAGTAAGAGCATCATCCAAAATGTCCAGTATTCACATCCAATAAGCTAGCATTTTGACCGATGCCACTTCGTGAAATGTGAAATAAACAAACAAAAATCATCGCAGTCCATCGAGTGAAGAGTAAGAAGTAAGAGGAAGTCCTGGTTGAACATAAACCAACAATTGATGACCTAAGCCATCTCAGAACACAACCGTAAATGAAGTTTCCGCCATATAGTCAGCTTCCTGACACAATTCGCATTACCAATTCTTTTTAAGAATTTCGATCGTCGCTGAAAGGCACCTGGTGAATAAGAGGGTGAAGTTAGGAGCCAGAATAATCGGTCTAGATAAAAACGATTTCCACCTGCCATCTAACCTCCTACAGGTGCTTCTCAAACTCGTCGAAATGAAACCGGACACCATGAAAATAGAGTACCCGATGAGTCCATTTGTCAAAAACCTCAACCCGCTCATTGCCCAGTCCTTCCAAAAAGCGCATGAGCAGCAAGAGTTTGTTGCGGAGTAAAGGGATAAATGATGACCAGAAATAGTCGAAGTAGGCAGCGTCCGCTTTCTTTTCCATTATGAGTGTGTAGACGCAGAGATTCAGGTGTATGCGAGAGGTATCGGATTGGGGAGAACAAGGAGCTAATCAGTGGATGGGGTTATGGGTAGGACAGGCCATCAATCAGACATTTTATCAAGTTATAGAGCTCAACAACATACATTGGGTAAATAACGAAAACTTTGTCGACCGTGTTCGCCGGCGGCGGCGTAGTCAGAGTTGGAAGAAAAGAGGGGGTTGAAGAGATCCGATTCGGTCGAAATGATGATAGAAGGAACCCTGGGCCAGCTTCCATGCGGAATTGTGAATATTTGGGTTTAGTGCATGGCACAGCCGGTCGTGACGTCGATAACACTTTGCCTACCTTTATTTTATGATGTCTTAGTGGTGAAGATCACAATCGCTCACCATGATGGTGGAGTTGCGAAGATCTTATGTTCACCTAATAGGTCGGCGTTAGTTGACAATCAAGGGATTTAGCGGACCAACTCACCAAATATCACGCTTTTTTGGCATAATTGCCCCCATTTCGAGCTTGATTCTACCTCCAAATCATTACGGCTTTGGGCGGTGCACAAGCCTGCGTCTATAATACGGCTATGCGAACTTATCTCTGTACGAACAACAAACAGATAATGCAAGGTCAACACGTCACAGAGCTTCAGAGAGTCGAGGAAAGTACCAGCTGTGGGGATCATGTTGGTAGAGCATCTTGAAGCTGATAATCGGTCGTCTTTTGAATAGTGAACAGGCATGTTGTCGGAGCCATACGGTACCGAATGACAGCTAGCCGCCCCCTAAAGTCCATATCGGTATTGATGAAGGTACCATCACTCTCTGGGGTATGTGGACCATGAGTACAAATCAAGGACCGATCAGTACAAGGTCCGTCACTGTGACGATAGGTGGTGAGGTAGCATCCATGACTTGACTCGGTGATCTTGTCAGCGCAATCCCCTTATCAAACACGAACAGAATCGAGTCGCTGTAAGAATATAACTTTACTCTTCAGCAACTCTGAAGCGATGGCAGAGAAAGCTCGGAACGACTCACTCGAGACCATGCAATCGGGGAAAACTTTGAGCGACCTTAAAAAAATCACGGCACTGGGTGAAATTGTCTAGCTGATCATGGGGAAATAGGTGATACCTATCAAATGAGTCAAGGTATCTAAAGTCGATTCCGACCGACAAGAGTATTGTGATCTAGATGAACACAGAGCGTTTGGGATCTTGACACCGTGAGGTATGAGGCCTTCATCCACACATTCTTTCCTAATCAATTGCATACGTTTTTCTAGGCTCGTGATGGACCGGCGCAAGCTTCATAAAAACTGATAAAGGTAATTGTCATTTTTCGATCCTATAAATGTCAGCTACATACTAAATAGCAAGTTGGAAGCGGCCATGTATATCGGGTCTTAATATCACCATGCTTCTGGGAAAACACATATAACTGACCTATAGTCTTGAGGGATGTCAAACGTTGGTATCCGCTGGTGGAATGGTACTTTAATTCAGCGCTTGTGCAAGGTGGTTCAGCTTGGTGGGTTCGGATGGACATGCTTATTTTTATGCTCTGCTTTATTAATGGAATGACAGAGTTCTTCACCACGCACGGAGTATCGGGTACATGGGTGACGTGAGGGGGGGTGGGGACCAAAATCGTGACCAGAGCAACTGTTGGGCGGGGCAAAGTGGGCGGCGCAAGCTGCGCCCGATCAACAAAAGTCGACATGCCCAATTGCCTACCGAACATTCACTTTGGCAGATAATCCAGATGCTATGAATCAAGTGTTCACCAAAGTAAGTAACAAAATAGCGATGGTATGATTTCTCTGACCTTAGTGGATACTTGGCTCCTGGTGGCTCCTGGTGGCTACATGATAGATCTTGAATAAACTTCGGGAAAGGGATACAAGATGACCTAAATCAATGTCTAGGGACAATGGTGAATTGAATGCTGCTCAAATATGGGGTGTTCGATCGTATGAGAGCATTGTATTCTCAACTGCTGGCTTTCGAACGTTGACAAATTTGTCTATTGAACGAAGGTCCTTGCATACGAGAGAATGTTATCTTCACCTGCCCCATCATAATTCTCCGGTGGATCAGAAGGCCTCTTCTTGTGGAAGTGGTGTGAAGTCTATAGGAGGTATGTCGTTAAACCACTTGCTGGAAGTGTTCAACTGATAAGGGTCCGGATTCAGCTTACCTTTGAACAACCAGGGTACAATTTCCAACACAAAAGCCTGTGAGCCATCTAAGACTGTTATATCGCCGCACAACAGCCAAATGCGCGTGAGTAAGTCGCCGTTTGGGACTGGACGCATTTATCCTAGGATGATGGATCCTATCTCCTCCTGCCGCAATCCTGGCCAAGAACCGCTGATGGGCTTGAACTTGCCCAAGTCATTGACCTTGTATATATCGCTGTCATGACTATTCAATTATATCATGACGGGCTTTGGAAACCTCTTCAAGTTCTTATTCATGGCTACGTAATGAGGCGTACGGAGTGAATCTGATGCCAAACTTACTCACTGCTAAAGCCGGTGGTGCTTGCGTCAATCGCAGATTGCTACAAGCGCAATGACTGTGTAATGACTGAAGGAGTTTAGCCAAAGTTAGAAAATGCAAGGAGGAATTTTTCTGCTGAGGAAGAATGTAAGGCTGGTTGTGATGATTAAAAACGCTTCAGAGGCTACAACTCCCAGCTGACACGTCCCGTCACCAAATGACATTAATCCGCGGGCTTTCAGACAATGCCATTACTAGGGTAACTAGGCAATAGCCAGTAATCTAATGGATAAATTGGCCTTCAACAGGCGTTTTTTTTCCTGATGAGGACTAATAAAAGCTGCTTGTTACGGGTGGATTCTCATACGTCGGGCTAAAATGGAGGCTAGAGGTTGCATTGGACCTTATGGGAGAATGTAGATGAAACCAAGTGTAAGTACTTCAGTTCAAGGTTTCGGGTAGCTGGCCATCTTCGTTTATACGTAATACCCCGTTTCATCGCCAATCATGGTATACCTGACCTTGAATTTAAGTTGGTCGTTCGGAATGAGCTGCTGGATGACATGTCAAGTAGGCAACTTGAAACTTCACCGCACAAAATTTAGGATACGACGTTACTATTTTCCATCGTCGCTCTAGCCAATTCAGGCCGAACGGTTTTAAATTGTTCTGGGACTCAAAATGGAGCTGCCTACGTAGTATATAATGGGGTTGGTGTGGAATCTTGAGGCTACAATTATTATTTTGGACACACCCCGGGCCTGCCTATTGATCTGGACCATAAGTACTTCTCATCTTTGCCATCTTTGGTCAAAGTGCGATCCTGACCATCTGGCACGGTTCCGCCCTCACATATGAGTCAATAACTTGAATGTGTCTTGTCACTGCAATAGCAATATACCCTCACAGTTGATGGAACAACGATGGCAGTGCTTTAGAATTTCCCGCATGCCCAATACTGAACAAGATGCAGTGGCTGTACCTTTTCTTCCCTTTCCAATAGAAAACAAATCATACCCATGTGGATAATGATCATTAGTAAGCATGCACTCACCACCACCAGCCAGTTATCCTACAATCCAGTAACGACCTGCTTAGAATACCAAACCTAGCGCCCGATAACCCGTATGTGCTCCCTAAGAAGCCGGGTCACGCGCAAAGACCGAGTTCAAATTAGGTTCTAGCTGTTGAGCCTCGAAGAAACATTTCAAAGTTTTATTTGACAAGTTGAAAACAGTACTGAGTGCCAAGGGTTATGAGTGCATGTAAAAAGGATAAAAAGGATGAGCTGTGTACAGCGAGCAGGCTAAACGAACGACGGGTGAAGCGATACGATGATGCAGAGATCCCTCCGTCTGCTATGTCACAAATTTGAGTCTACTTAGATAGATTCTCAACTCTGACCCTTTTTGGAGTGTTGTGGGTCGTGACAAAAGCGTCGCAAGTGTAATTCAGTGAAAAAGAAAGCAGAAGGTTGTTAACAACCAAAGTGGAGAACAACTTGCGAACAAATAGTGCTTTCTGTACCAATTGGTGATCTCAGAAAGATGGGTAGAAACAGATGTAGAAGATCTAGAACTCTGGAATCTGTTGCGGTTCCGGATAAGTCATCCTTTCCTGCAGAGGCGAATACATGGTGAAGCAAGACTTACCTCTTTGTGACTCAATTAGAAGACCGTGTAGCTTCCGGATCAAGTGTGAAGACATTGTTCGGGCCACTGGACGATCTATTGGGCACAGTGTGAATGCGAAGACCGTGAGCGGAAAGAATGCGTTTAAAGCATTTCTTGAATGTAGTTCGTTGCCGTCTAGGAGCAAATATGTCCAGGAAATCACGAAGCCTGGTTAAGGCTGGCCGTCGAAAGCGGGATGCTGCGGGTTGTTGGCTGTTGGGCTCCATTGCGATTATCGTGGTACTACTGGCACCGGGAAACATTTCTGAAGATGACAGTGGTGATTGATGTTGAGATCGAGGAGGATGACGAGGGAGGAATCAGAAGTCCAAGGTTGAGAGTGAGCGGGGTGAACGGGGGCATTAGGTCGAGCACGTTGCAGAACAGGATGAAACCAACAACATCAGCTCTGGATACATATGCTGCCGCTTCAAAAAAAAATGGTTACTCACATGGGTTATAAATCGTTTTATCCTTCACAAAGATGCTCTGTTGGGTACAGCAACAGAAGAATGAGCGAAAAGGCCCGGTCAACAATGAATATATGTACCCTTATTTATACCGCACTCCATTTTGCTAGGTTAAGGCAATGTGATGTTGGTGTTCCCTGAGGTTGATCGATGATGCTACTTGTGGCGATAATGTATACAAACGAAAGGACACGGGGTTGCGGATGAAACGCACCAAATTTGATTTGTTCATGACACCATTTACACTTACCAGCCCGTATCTCCGCCAGTGCCATAATCTTACCTCAATGACTGATGGTTTATACCCAAGCGCGCATGAGTAGGAGAAGTGAGCTCAACCGTTGGTCCAGGAGGTGAGTGTTTCTGGCTTCTTCTAAGCCTGGAAGTGTGAAACAAAGGTAGCTTGGCGGACCAAAGCGAATGTGGGGTATCATGGATTCTCCTGGATGCAAGGGGGAGTTCTGCAGATGCGGATAGTTAACATTCAGATCATAGGAAAGTTTTTTAAAGCACTCACTGTCCCCGAACAAGGAACCGAGGAAGTATGCCCAACCCCCTATATTGCTTATCAGCTGCGTTAGAATGGGCCATCTCTCAGTCATAAGCATCGCGTATCTCAGTTACTAGCCGAGGCATACCAACAGATGTTCAGCGATGTTGAGCTCGACTTAGGGTAAGCCCTTGCTTATTTGAACGTCACCATCGTCCTTGTTTGACACAACCACTAACATTTTACAAGTGGTGCGTAAAACCGGCATGGCCCGTCTAGAATAGCGATAGCCGAACCTTGGGGTTGAGCTTAAGAGCCAATCAAGAACCAATGGTGCTAATTGCTTAGGACATTGACCAGAATAATCAATTGATTGATGGTTTCATGAGGTAGAGCGTCTTGCCACTTTCACGGATGCTTCTTGACAAACATGAGTGAAGGATGTCAATGGCAGAAGAGGCAGCGACACCTTTTCCTGCAGATCTAGATCAACTTCAGCAACGATACAAACATATTGCATCTTACCTGGACTTCAAGCACCTTCGTGACACGATAGAGTGTTTACTATAGGAACCAGGTCATGTCAGCTCTTCACTTGACCTGCGGATCCGCTATATCACAATGAGGGGCGCTGATGTGTAGAGTTACGCTGGCGCTCTTGCTTTATCTTGTGAGTACCCCTCTTTTCACATGTGGTAAAGACAATGTAGAAGATTTTCTGAGATTGAACAGAGGTTGATTTGGGAGAGGATCAAACCGTGTTCTCTGTTGGCCAGTAGTAGGGGCACAGCCATTCGCCCAAGAGCAGCAGCAAGTATAGGAACCCACCTGTCATTTGGTTTCATCCAATTATTCTCCGCTTTGTCGATCTCGATTTGTCCCCGTCTCACGTCATGGCCATCGAATGCGGAAAGGCTGTTTAAACAGGGCAGTCATAATCCGGACCTGTGAACCGAAAGGCCTATTTATTGATAACAAAAAACTTCAACACTCGACAGAACCGAACTGCGAACTTTCGAACATACATGTGTGAGGAGTTAAGAGAAGGATGGCGCGGTCCCTGTGTTCAATGGCAAGTAGCCCATTCCTGTCCATCCCAACGTTTCATCACAATTTGAACCAACAACACCCACCACTTTCATCATCCGTTTTTAGGGGAAAAGTAAATAGATTGGCCTGGGCAGGCGAAGAATCATATCGATTCCTGATGTACTCCAACGAACCGCATCACGCAGGATGCTGTATCTTGTGCGTCTGGTAGATGTGGGCTTGACATGAACCCATGACAAGCTCGGCGAGCTTGATCATGGCTGCCAACACCCGCGAGGGAATGTTAATGTTGCTTGCCTATAAAGAAGGAGCTTGACGCTAATACCGAGACGACTTGCTTAGGCGGGAGCTTGTCGCTGCAGAAAAGGTTTGGCCAGTCATCAAACCTCAAGGACACCAGATACTCTGAAGAGCTTCGAGAGTGCTAAACAGACAAGAAGGTTGTAAGCACTATTGTTGGCAATGGATCATCTAGTCCATTCCTCTGACCTAAACAGTATTTTTCCCTCTTGCTACAGATAAATGTGATGGTGGAGATATTGAAACATTGACTGGCCCCGCATTTGCCGTGTTCCTTCTTCTTTGATTCCTGACCGCTTTCGCAACCAGGGCCGGTTAGCGCGTGCTCGTCCATGCCAGACAAGCTTGAGGCAGATAATTTGGCTTACTAATCAATGAAATGAAGCCTTTTGCATATTCGTGCCGCATTCTGCAAGGACCCGACTCGCTAAGCAGGAAGTATCGCAAAAAAACAATATCGCTAGAGGGAATGTAGGTTGCATTTCTTGGCTTTAGAAGCTGGACGTCATTTCCGAAGAGTTCCGAGTCGCCTGTTAGTGTTAGTAGATGTGAGACGAAAATTACCGCGGCCGTTCCCTATCGCGCTGATCTTTTATCTTTTACAACTCCGCTACTCTTCAACAAAAGGGAGCGATGCTTCAGGTCAATGACTTTGCCACCTTAAGGATCAGTTGGCAATACCCAAAAATGCTTACCTGGTAATCCACACGTAAAATTTTTTTGGCCCTGGCTCAGGACTGGTACCAT
>WSTZ01000778.1:0-10371 GCA_019632295.1 Tulasnella sp. 418
CTGAGGTCAGCGCATCATTTGTTGAAACTACCAAGGTAACACTAGCTAATACTTGAGAGATCGAACGTTTGGGCGTCTTAGCGTCTCTTTTATCAGCAAAGACGTCACAGATTGCTCTAAAGGGATGTGTTATAGGACTTCGACATTCAATGTAAAGCACGAGCTATCCGATTAGTCCCCTCCATTAGGATTAGCTGTGGCTGTTACATTCTGGCACGCTGTCAGTACGTATTACGTCTTCAAACATGGAAATGTGTATGGCGCAAAGTATCTCATGCACGTACCCCGCATCAAACATATTCTATATAAAGCCCTATCCTTTCAGTTTTTTCATTTCAGTTCTTTCCTTACCCTCTAGCAGTGATCAAAAAGCGATCTCTTCTCTACGAACTCGCTGAATACTCTCACCACTCTCGAATCTCCCTACCCAATTCTTAGCCATGGCTCTAGTTCTCGGTGCTGCATTGCTTGGTGTCGGAGCGTTGATTGCTGTCCCTCCGTTGCTGATAGGACTTGTCCATGCCCTTGGATGGGGCGCTGCAGGCGTAGTTGGCGGTGAGTGGATTCTACCGACGATGTTACGAAAGGACTAACATACATGCATATGTTCTTCAGGCTCGTTTGCTGCCCTGATTCAAACCCCCTTCACAGCAGCTGGATCCTTGTTTGCCATTCTGCAATCGGTGGGTGCTACATCGGCAGCAGTTGGAGTAGGAGGTATTCTGCAGGCAATCGCGGGAGTAGGCATGGGGATTGTGGGTGTTTTTGCAGCGCTGTTTGGGGCTTGAACGATTAAGAGAATGCAGTTAGCACGCTGCAAAGCCTTGGAGTTGTTTAACAATACGAACCTTAATAACGTGCCTGTCTTGAACTTGTTCTTGTATTCTTGGCCGCCGAAAGACAGTGAATTCCCGAAAGCATGTGATGTGAAAGTGATCTCTGAATCTTCAGCCTATGCAATCAATCATGAACGTGACGGGCACATCAACCCTTCTCTAACGCAAGACCTCTGATAGAACTCGCTACTAAAATCGGAGTGCGTCCGATAAGCCCCGTGAATTAATGACGTCCTGGCACAAATGTGTATGGCGCAAAGTTCTCGAGGGTCACGTTGAAGGTGCTGAGTTCTGTATATAAGGCCTCTCTGACCAGCAAATTCGTACCAAGTAATCCCCCTCTTGCTCCTGTGACTTCTTCTTGGACACTTCTTTCCCCAATACATCCGAGATACCTCGAGAAATGAGTATTGGCCTTTCTGCGTTGGTCGCTCTCATCAAGATATTTGGGGAGAGCCAATTTGTAGTGCAGATTGTGCACTACCTTGGATGGACTGCTTCGGGTGTAAAGGCTGGTAAGTTGATCGTAGGCCAGAGCACTAATCACCTGGAGGAACTAACACATCTGAATGTTTTGACTCAGCCACTGTGGCCGCATCCATCCAAACACCTGTAACACTGATTGGTTCTGAATTCGCGATTTTGCAATCATATGGTGCTACCCATGCCGCGGTAGCAGCACCTGCGCTACTGGGACTGTTAGGAGCACCTGCGCTACTGGGACCGTTAGGAGCACCTGCGCTACTGGGACCGTTAGGAGCAATTGCTGGAGTGGGTGTTGTGGTTTTTGCAACCGGCCGGTGGTTTGGTTGGTGGTGATACGGAGAGGGGAGGAAGCCTAGTGTGGTTCATTGTCGTATCGTGCATGAGATAAGACCTGTGAATATCGAATCGAACCAGTATCTTAAATGAAAGCCGCTTTCAAGGGATGTGTCTATTGCACCATCTATGGGGCACCCTATACATTTAAGTATTTGTTCACCATAAATCAGTCATTGCAGGGAGATGGCTCATAATGATGTGGAAGAAAAGGTTAACATACTTCAATATTTTAGGCACGTTGGCAGCATCCATCTAAACACATTTGCAACCCGCGTTTCCATACTTGCATCATACTAGTATACAATGAGACCAATATCACTACAGCCATGGACCTCTAAATAAGAAGGATGAGTGTCGATGAGTGCTTACAATGAGAGACGGAGAGTGTTATTTACCGGGTATTAGTAAGCACGGGCCGAAGATCCGATGGCTTGATTTGTCACGGCCGCGGTGTCAGACTTCCGCGAGGATGGGGCTATCACCGATATCAAGCTACATGACTCTCCTACTCTATAACGAGCGAAAGTCCTCGAGGAGGAAAAGCGGGACCAAGTGACTATATATGTTGTATGGGTCATCTGAAATTTATACTAGAATGCACTACCACTAAGCACTTCGTTGAGTGACTGGCTCAGCTTAGTCACTTATTTCAGGATTTAGAGTATTATCTAATGGATAAATTACCCTCATATCGTGGTACAAAGGCGTGGTATGTTGAACATGCCGATATTTGAGTGAAAATTTGAGTTTGGACTCACTATAACTATACAGAGACCAATCGGAATGTCAAACACGTGGGGTTGTTTCACCATAACAACATACATTGCTAAAAGCCACAGCCAGCAAGCCATTTTGGAACGGAATTGTCCGCCGGGCATGCACACTACGACGTGCTTTCACGTGCTCACTGCACACCCTATAGATATGCGCAACCGTCACTGTATTATCCTGCCTGCTCAGTCTACATTCCGCTAGAAGAACACAGCTGGACTCTGTTCCAATCATTCCATCAACTATCGACCTAATGCTTTCTCCAGAGATGACGAGGCAGACGTCTGATCAGACTTTCGACAATCATATGGAGGATGAGGATAAAGTGTCGGCGGCGGAACTAGCATCACTCGCTGGCAAGTCTTCAGCGTATAATGATCTCACTTTCTGGGAAAAGTATTGCCTAGAGGCAGATCGACATGACCCCGAGGTTATTGAAAGGTGGAACAGAGACCTCGACAGTGTCCTGATCTTTGTGAGTTTCACTTATTTTCTTATCTCTTTCAAGTTATTGAGAAAGATACATCAAAGGCCGGTCTCTTCTCTGCCATCAACACGGCATTTATCGTAGAGTCTTATCGGTAGATATTTTGCTTGCACTTCAATGGCAGTTGCTCATCTTCCTTCACAGGGACTTGAAACCGAGTATCGATAGGGATGCTTCGGATCTCACCAACAATCTCCTATTTCTGATTCTTAATCGACTTGATAACTCTACCATTGGAAGAATTGATCTACGACCACCTTCACTCGCCGCTGATCCGCATTCATATGTGGTCAATCAACTCTTCTTCAGCTCTCTCCTTTGCAGTTGTTTCAGCGCATTCGGTGCCGTGTTGGGCAAGCAATGGTTGAATCAACTCACATATATCACAGAAGGGGTCATCGGTGAGGTCCGGGGGCGGGAGAGACAAAGAAAGTGGTCGGGACTTAGAAAATGGAAGTTTGAGACAGTGATGGGGTTCTTACCTACCGTCCTTCATATTTCTCTCTTCTTCTTTCTAGTTGGTCTGATTGAATGGCTTTTGCCCCTCAATCCTACCCTCGCTTACGTGGTTTTCGCGTATTCGTGCACTGGTGCTTGCGTATACGTGATGGCCACCATCACTGCTGCAATCTATCAGGACTCGCCCTACCAAACTCCGACCTCCTGGTACCTCCGAAAAACGGCTGAATGGTGGATCAAAAGACTTAAAGCGGTTGAATCATCATATACTCATCCTCAGGATTCATCAGAGAGCAACGATGAGGAAACTCCAAAATCCCGCAAAAGAAAGGTCAAGACACAACAGTGTCGCCAAGAAGCCATTCAGTGGCTCCTCCAAGTCCGCACCCACCCAGATACCTTTATCACCGCTGTAAAGGCTTTAGCCACCGTGGAAGGAACCAGTGAAAGATGGCGCATCATACGTGATACCACCGTCCTTCCGCGACTCGCCACCATGGTCCTGAATAATGAACATGCCAAGAGCTGTCTTCATTCCATGATCAAATCACTGTCATACGGAAAACTCACCTCCGCTGAATGGAAACGTACTGATAGTCGGGATCTTCTAAAACAGCTGACCCGGGTACTGCGCATCACGCTCCATGTCGAGCTCGATGTTAGTAAACTTGTGGTGAAAGCGATGGCCGCCCACACGCGTTTTCTGCGCTCTCTGGGTGGCATACAGGGCATTATCCGGTGGTCTAAATATGATTTCTTATTGGTCATGGATTATCTAAAGAAATCAACGGTCGAGGTCGAGGACCTCACTGCTGGTTTAACGCTCATCAAGGACAGTTCCGTAAAGCACGAGGACAAATTCCGGCTGCTGCGAGAACATTTTCCTGAACTACCAAAGCTTGTGACTGATGCAATACGGAGAGCGGGGGAGGAAGATCGCTCTGCGAATGAGCTCCTAACATGTATCTCCGATTGGCTTCAAGAGACCCAATCCAACATAACGCTCCACAAGGATTTTATGAACAGCGGCTTCGCCCAAACCATCTTCCGATATACATCCCTCTTACCGCACAATCACGAGGAAGCTCTGACCTCGTATCTCGGTGTTCTAAGAAAACTCTGCTGTGATGGCATGCTGCAGGTGTGGGCACCGCGCCTGGTGCAGGATGGCCATTTTTCATTCCTGGCTCATGTCTTGGCACAAGACCATGAACCTGAACCTCACGTTCAGGCACTACGCCTAATGCAAGACGGTCTTTTCACATTGCTACCCAGTTCTCGTGCTCGAAACTATGATCGCGGAGCTGATGTTAGGGGGGCGAGTGCTATGCAGGCTCTTCTAGCTCAAGTTTTATCACGGAATCGGGAGCAAGGCGCCGATAATATGACGGTTAGGGCGGAGAGATTGTTCTTTGCCTTATTAGTAGAAGTCGTGCGTCAGGTTGACAGAAAAGAGTTGAAATGGGACCAGCTAGGGAACACTATTTTTGAAGAAGCTGTGGTCAGTACGGTCCATAAATATCGGATCTGGTATGCGCATCGATCGTCACGCATATGGTTGGACAGTATGGACGCGTATCTCAATGCTGCACGAGAACAAGTTGTCACTCCTTCCTCTATGTCCGCAAAAGATGTCCCACTACATCATAATTCCACTTCAAATGAACCACCGGATAGTTGATGTTCATCTAAAGCACAATCCCCATTTTACCTACCTCATGACATTAATAACGAGCCCGCTTGCTGTGCGGCACGCCACAGTTTCTTATTACGGACTAATGCTTACGATACCTGATAGATCCTGCAACTCCCATGAATTCTATTTTCAACAACCCATCTTTCAATTTTTCACCGTTCATCCCATTAGTCTGTTCTATTACTTAGACCAGTGCAAGACCAGCATGACTGCGCACACCGTTTTCAACAATTCATCTTCGCACTATCTCCCAATAGATTATCGCAGGCATGCCACCTCCCCGACCTCAAGTCTCACGAAAAACTGAATAGGTTCTCTGATATCATTTCCATGTAAACGGAAGTCGAAAGCAAAGGTTCTTGAGGAATCACGTGAATGCCGGATCTTTCTCGGGGATATCCGAACACTGCCTTTGAAAATTGAAACTATTAGCCATAATACCTCAAACAAATGATAGGCAACCATGAATATCAGTGGGGATTACGGCCGTATCAAAGATCAAAGAAGTCCCATCAACCAATTTAGCGTAACCTCAATTCAAATTTAAAAAAAAAATGCCTCTTCCATTCCTTATCTTCCATACATGCACCTACCACGATCTTACTCCCTCATTTCATATCATAGCGCTAATATAAGACAAAGATAACCTTTTTCCATTACGCTATGCCACACATTCCATATACCGAATTAGACGCATCTGGAAGTTCTATAATCGAGAGTGTTGTATTAGCAAAAATACCTCTCATCTCGAAAGATCACCCGGACGGAGCATTAAGGGCAGCAGAGAAAAGGGCTACAATACATCAAGATGTATCTCATCATAGTGGTAAGAAACTGGAGGGAAGAAAAAACAACACGCAATATACCTAAGCGTGACAACAACGTGAATTCGAACTAAAAAAGAAAAATTGGGCAGAACCATATCCACAATGGTCATTGACCCCGATCAAAAAGATGAACATAAGAACAAAAGCATAACCGTGCAGCTTGAGAAGAGCGTAGAATCAAAGCATCTGTAGAAATAGGATGTGTTGCGTCAAAGATCACAACGAGAGAAACACGAGAGGGGTGAGGGACAAAAACTGCATGTATGCCACAGTGTAAGCAGTAATAGAGGTATCCAAGCGAGCGACAAAACCGAATGGGAAACCGAACAAAGGGATACATACTCCACAATCGACGAGGGGCGGTAAAAACACAAATTAATACGAAAGCAGCACAAGCAAAAAGATCAGAAAAAAAAATCATCCAGTAAAACTGGGGGAGGGTGGAGAGACGATCAGTTCTATAGAGGGTGCTGGATCAGGTCTCAATCCTATACCACCACCTCCAAATGATGAACTCCGTTGATGGCGAGATTGATTAGCATCGAATTGTGAACGGTCCAATAAGATTCCACCACCTCCAACAGATCGTGATCGAGAATGACTTGATGGTGATCGCGGTGGCGGAGGTGTATATTGCAGAGGTTGTTGAGGTTGGAAAAGTCCATCTAGTGACGAATTATCAGTTGAAGGTCTCATTCCATAATAATCTCCACCTCCGACGACCATATTTGCAGAAGCGTCGCCGAACCTTCCATTCCCATCATCAGGATGAACGACCACAATCGAGGGAGGTAACAGTTGGGGTTGTTGCTGAGGTTGAGAGTAATGATGATTGAACATCATTGCTTGTCCCAAATGTCCATCCGCGCTAACAGGACTTGACATGGAAAACATCGCATTCGGATTATTCGATATCCCAGCCTGATTAGGTTTAGGTAAGATCGTTCTAGGTGGTTTCCTTCCACCAACACTCTTTGCCGAATTCGATCTCGAGAGCGAAGTCGGTGAATGTGGATGTTGATGAGAACTCGTCGTAGCCGTTGGACTCAATAGAACCCCTCCACCTCCACCAGATCCCGAAGCAGCAAGTACAACACTCGCTCTACTCGTCGCCACACTACTCGAATGCGTCGATCCTTCAGACGACGAAGCATTACTCAAACTCCTATCCCTCCTCCCACTCCCACTCCTACTCGGTGTTTCAAACCCTCCACCAGATACCGTACTAGGAAATCCAAAGGGTCCAGCTGTAGATAGCGGATTATGCGCGGTCAACTGATGATTGACAATCTGTCCAAACGTCGCTCCGAACTCCGAATTCGGTCCTCCTCCACCTCCGGAATTTGCCGTGCCAAAGGCCGTTGAAGGAGATGACGATGAGGTACCAACACCAACCGAGTCTCGATCGCTCGACACTGCAAACCCGCTACCCACTCCTATGGTTCCTACCCCTGCTGGAACGCCTCCCACGAATTCGGGGTTCATGATTGACACTTGATTTCTTCTCGAGGTACAGCACCCACATCCATCATCAGTACACACAGGTCCGGATGATTCTCCTCCCTTATTGTTCATATTCCAACAATGACAAGTCAATCCACCATCACATGACGGAGGCGATCCTTTAACAGGTGAAGTCGAACCACCTAAAGCAGAATGATACATCTGCTCCACTCCATTCGCAGGAACAACAACTCGTCGACCCTGTGATCTTCCTCGTGGTAATATCGATGATTCCTGTGGTTGAGGTGCTGGAGGAGGAGGATCGAATAATCCCGCCGGATTTGGATCTCCAACTACACCATCGAAAAGGCCACCAGTATTTGGGGGACCTGGCGATGTCGAAGTATCTTCGATTCCTAATCCGGGTTGATTAACTGTGGGTACTCTTCCCAAGCCTAGGAGGGCAGCGGCAGCAAGTAAACCACTCTGTCCATCACCAACATGATCCTCGGGATAGATTCCAGATATGGCAGAAAACCTCTCTTCCGCACTCGAGGGTCCAGCTGCGGCATACTTTGCAAAAATGCCTTCCAACATGTCAACCTGCATCATTCCTGGTGAACCATTCGCTGCTACCATTTGAGGTGGAACGGGTGTTCCAGGCATCAAGGGGGTTGAATGGGGAGTGAGTGGCATGCCGTGATGATTAGTTGGGGAAGGAGAGGGTAGCGTAGGAACGGGAATCAAAAGACCGTCCCATTCATTCCGCGGCTCAAGTTGCATGGGAGAAGGTGGACCATGGATACTAGGATACGGAGATGGAGGGTTTGTGTGAGATGGGGATGCGAGAGAGGATGTTGAAGCGTTGTTTGAGTGATAATTGCCTGGTATTTGGAGATGCTGCTGCGAGTGAGCGTGTAGGTGCACCGGAGAAGGGTTTGGTGACGATAAAGCGCCTGGCTGGCTTGTACGAAGACCCCCGTGTCCATGCCCGTGACCGTGGCCATGAGCATGACCATGTGCGCTGTAGGGCGAATACAGGGCCGTGTGACGAGAATGGTGATCATTCTGGACACCCCCGCAATGATGACCATCTATTGCATGATGTTGATGAGCCGAGGAACTGGGAGTTGTTACGGATGCAGAGGGAGATGTAGAAGTTGAAGTGCCTGGTGCACCGTAATGAAGAGTAGTTGGAATAGAAAGAGATAATGCGGGTGGGGGAGGTCGAGTGTTGGGCTCGGAGTAACCAGGTAGAGGCAAATCAGACGTAAGCGAAGGAGTGCGTTTGGACTTGGGAACGTAACGAGGCGTGCAGCAATTACATGCTCCGTCTTTGGAAGTGGAACATTGACACGGTGGAATGATGACCGGTTTCGAATCTTTTGTGCGGCAGAAATGGAGAATCCCGGGGAAGAGATTCGGGATAACAGGGATCGAAGTCAGATTGTGGCTTTCAAGACCCCTAAGAATAACGAGATGATCGGCTCACCTATAAGTGAAGGATCTGGTTGTGGAGGATGATGAGGAGTGGGTGAAGAAATGTTGGAGAGTAAGGCAGCGGCGTCTATGACATCTTGAATTCCATGTGGAAAAGTGGCAGTGGCAGCTTCAAGAGTCTTGACTTTTCTAGCGCCTTTTCATGTGGAAAATAGATGAAACACAGGAACGTGAGTAAAATGATGAGCAAACGTGCGTATGGAGAAACGGGGGGTGCCTTACCTTTCCTGGTGGTGATGACGGCTGTAGCGTCGGATGAAGAACTAGCGGTGGAGACGCCGTCTGGACTGACTGACGAAGGTGGTGGTGCGGATCGTTGAATGCTAGGTCGAGAGTCGCATTCACACTTGACGTGAACTTGTTTCGTCTTGCGAAGTTCCCGACAGTGCTCGCACTGAGATACTGGACGGCCCTGTCGATAATGTGAGCGATTGTCCAATAGCGAATAGATAACATACCTTTGCTCTTATTTCAAATAGAGGCCTTGTTGTGTGCGTGCAGGTTGAAGAACGATGGCCTTTGATGCATGTGGCGCTGTCGAGCACAGCCTTAGTAAGCGACCACCATCGTACTGGTCGATGAGAATGCTCACCATGCAAACTTTTTATCACCAAGGAAGACCTGCAATGCAGAGTGTATGAGTACGACATACGGGTGCAGTCGATAATGCAACTCACCATTGTTATATCTCGACGTTTAGCTTTCGACTACCTCCGCCGCCGCCTCCAAGGGCGATGCGACTGCTGTAGACTTGGACCTCTTTCACCCCGTAGCAATTCAAATAGCGAAATGCTACAAGAAAGAAAAAAGAGATGATTATTGGGTGAGAAATGAAGAGAAGAGAGAAGAAGAGGCAGATGCTGTGTGGAGTTGCTTGTTATATGATTGGTCAGCATCCCTCACGCTTACAAATTTCAAAGTCAACCAATCAATTTCGACCTTTAATGGCCACCATCGTAGATATTTCTCTAGACATCGGTTCTTTGCTTCAGGATTGGTCTGCTCCATCCACAAGCACTGCAAAGCTATCTCCTCCCAAGGAAGCAAATCTTATTCGTGCAGGTCCATCGTATTATGCTCATGTGCAGAGGACAATCAATCAATGGTCATTCGATGAACAAGACAAGCATCGTAATGACAAAGTGAGGGAACATTTACAGAAGAAAGCTGCTCAAAATGAGACAGACATGGATGATTTGGGTGTGGGTGATGAACCAGAATCAGCTGAACTCTTGGCAAGCGATCCAAAGGAATGGAAGGTACGGAGTCAACCCTAATACCCGCGTACCACTCACTCACTGTTGTTTGCAGAAACTCGACTTGTATGCCGTACTCGGTCTTTCTCATCTCCGCTACAAAGCAAACAACGATCAAATCAGAATCGCGCATCGTAAAAAAGTATTAAAACATCATCCCGATAAAAAAGCTGGTTTGGCCGGAGATTCCAATGACGACGCGTTCTTCAAATGTATCGCCAAGGCTACCGAAGTTTTGTTGAACCCGGAGAAGAGACGACAATTCGACAGTATT
>WSTZ01000779.1:0-10320 GCA_019632295.1 Tulasnella sp. 418
TTGCATTCTCACCTGATGGGACACAGATTGCATCTGGTTCTCATGATCAAACAGTTGCTATCTGGGATGCCAAAACTAGTGTCCTCATCGGACAACTGAATGGACACACATACTGGGTCGCATCAGTTGCATTCTCACCTGATGGGACACAGATTGCATCTGGTTCTCATGATCAAACAGTTGCTATCTGGGATGCCAAAACTGGTGTCCTCATCAGACAACTGAAGGGACATGCAAGGGAAGTCAAATCAGTTGCATTCTCACCTGATGGGACACAGATTGCATCTGGTTCTGGTGATCAAACAGTTGCTATCTGGGATGCCAAAACTGGTGTCCTCATCAGACAACTGAATGGACACACAAATGTGGTCACATCAGTTGCATTCTCATCTGATGGACTTCATTTAATTAGTAGATCCCTTTTTGAAACCAAGGTTTGGGTAATTGGTAACCAAAATGGTCACTTGATTGACTCAAATTCTGCAGAGGATACCTTTGTACTGTCTACTCCCACTAACCTGGATGATATTCAACAATCTCCTGGCCAAAAGGGGTTAGGGCCTTTTATCTATTGTAATGGAAGGTGGATTATGAGCAACGCTCCTCCTAAACACCTTTGTTTTCTCATGCAAACAGGGATTATAGCAGATTCATCATATGGTTACATCTTTGCTTTTGGAACTATGTCAGGAGATTTCTACATTCTTGATTTTTCCTATCTCTTTGCAGGTTTTTGAGCCTAGTTGATGACAGATATAACCACTGGTGGCCTGTGCTACAAATAGCATAGATCATGTATAGTACTGACCAACTTGAAATGCTTCATATGATCTGAATTGCTTATGTTATGACTTTACTACAATATCAACAGAAGTGTATTTGTATTTTGAACTTGAACCGCTAATCTACCATAGCATGATCCTGAATCCAGTACATGCAAGTACAGTCAATCGATGAACCTTTCAAAGAATTCACCAGATTAGAATGTCTCATGAAGCCAGATTCTTTTCAGCTAGATTGAGAACCAAATGATTTGTTAAAGACTCAAGTGGTCCGAAATTTGACAATTGTTTGACATATCCATATTGCATTGTGACTCTATACTTTATAATTAACACAGCTGATTGTTATATATAGGAGCGTCCACTTTGCCCTTATTGATGTGCACAACCTCGCACAAGCCCTTCTGGTGCTGGCTTAAAGAACCTTCATCCCCATCATCTCATCTCAAGATGACTTACAACAGTGTCCAACCAGCCATGGCTTTTGGGAAAATACGAAAGATGATCATAAGTCTAAAATCTTTGCACAAGGAGATGTCAGGAGGACAGCAGATTGTAGATAACTTCCGCAACATGACACCATTTGTTGGGCAACAAGTGTTTGTACACTCGCCCAAGAATACAGAAAAGGAAATCTGACGTGTAAATGCGGTTCTGTAAGTTGCCTTTTGTCTACATCATATCAAGTTGATATTTGCTGACCACTTACCTATGTTCCCATGTTGGGGAGAGGGCATAATCAGTGAAGAAGCCATACTCAGTGATATCAGAGCTACTTTCCTAAATCAGTCCTTTGGAGACTTGACTGTCTGGGTGGGAAGTGAATATCAGTTTGCAAGCGATCCTTGGAAATCAGAGTGTTGTTGTAACCCCAAACCCGACCACTGAAGAAGACAATGAATGTCACCTCCTCACGGATTTGCCCCGCTGCCTTCAGATTGATACGATTCTGCAATGCAGATGGTGGGCCAGGCCAGCCAGCTGATAGCGCTTGCATGGGAGAACAGCGGAGGGACCTTGAGGTGTTTCGAGTTAGTAAGCACTCCTTTGCACTTGTTGCATTCACTCTGATCATTGCTTGGGTGGTGCAAGCTCAAGGGCATTGTAAATGGTATTTTGAGATACTGGGCAGTTGAAGTTGGAAAGAGTGTCAACTCGATTGTTTATAAAGGTTATTGGACACTACCTTTCGTAATAATCATTTTGAGTACAAAGGAATTGAGAGGGTGAGCCTCTGCTGGCCAGAGGATAGAGAAAGTCACAAGTGTTCAGTGTGGAATGCAATAAGGTTGTCAGATTTGAACCATTACTGCGATTGTGTCATCCAACATTGAACAAGCCCTTCCGACCTTCCGCCAAGTCGGAGCACAGGTTAAATTTCTAACCCTATTCTTGCTTGTGTGATGTAGCTTGATTGAAGCCTAGTTCTCCTCAAATGCAATTGTTGAAGAAACGGGATGGATGGATGGATGAAATCTAAATTTTATATGCCGCTAGCAAGCTGCCAAATGACGCTAAGACGCGGCCCGGGCACACCCGGAGTGGTCTATCTACACTAGTTGAAGAAATGGGATCACTGGTGGTCACGAACCAAACCACCACACGAGTGCTCATTTTGGAAATTTGGGAGTTGTTGTTCTATGCTGTCTTTTCAGGCACATTTTAATTTCGCCTCGATTTCCAGAACATGCGTCGCCCACACAAATGTTCAAGCTCATTGGGATCCTGTAGATGACAATCACTACACGATTGCCACCCAAGTCACCTGACAGTATCTGTGGTAGAATTTCTCAGCTCATTTCCTTATGTATCTGGGCAAATCTCTCGTAGTTGCGTTGAAGCATGATTTTCATCAGGGGTGTATGCACATTCTTTGAGCGAGGTGAGTTCCTTTCACAATATTTTCTTTACCTCAACTGATTTTCTGCTCACCCTGTTCAGTATGAGCCACCAGTGCCATTAATGACGAAATCAAGAGCTCAACCCATGGAACTGAATCACGACACCGGATGAGCCCCACAAATCGCTCCAAAACATCTCCCAGTCTGTTGCGGAAAAGGCATCACCCAAGACAAACGATACCTCTAGTTCACACTCAAATTGATACCTCTCCTTCCTGAAAAATCCTTCTCCCAGATCTCAACCACCAATAGTGCCACGCAGCAGTCAACGCCTCGATCCTCTCCTCCTCAGCAGCAGTCTAGTAGTAACTCATCCAGCAGTCCACCTTCTGCTCTGCGAACCGCTTTTCCCTTGTCCGCACGTCTCACTCTTCGACCAATCTCATTCCTTCTTCATTTTAATGGCTCGCCTCCGCCTTCTACAAACACCACCCTTCCACACCCTTTTTGTCGAAGGCTTTACACCCTCGTCAGATTTCAGATATTACATGTTCCCAAACATGGGTCCGGCCCAGAGTGGAAGGTTTGGACATGGATCAAGAGCATTCGTGCTCGGAGGAAAATCTTTCACTCAGCTTACACCTGATGGTCCAAGCTGTTGGAATATGACTATTCCCTGTTGCTCCACTTCAACTGCTTGTTACTTTTTGTGCTGTGGAGACGTCATTGGACCCTGACTATCTATATATTTGCTTCGAACATGTAGATAGTTCTTCACCTTTGCGTACTACCTTCGTATACAGGTCGCTACCGCCCCCTGGTGGTTTCTACACCGGCTCACGGATGCGTGTTAATACCGTCCAGTCCACACCGCTGTTACCTCAATATTCTATCACAAGCATCGTTCACGTGTTCGATTCTCGTAAGTTTCCTTTTTCTGCAGTAGGGCTATTACTCAAACGTTTGGAATGAAGGTCATATCCAAGTAAGTACCTCAAAACAACTCCACTCCGAATCATAATCCTTGAAGACCATCAACCCCACCTATCGCTCAATCCCACTTCTTCGGCTCTGCTACGTGTCGGTTTGTTCTATTAGGGATTTCGAACTTTGGCCAATGGTGTCACTTTCCCATCTTTGACTTTGGAAACTCATTCATCCACATCAACAACCTCTGTACATTTGCCCAAGAATCCTGACTCACCTTCGTTTTCAAGCGAGGTTCCTAAAGGAGAGCATGGTAATTACTGCCGCCAATACTCATCTCTAATTACCAATCTGCACTGACGCTTTGATGGCTCGATAAAGAAGACACCCTCAGTGATGACCTACAAATGGCGAGCAATGTAGATCCACTCTCAACACGACAGTGTAGATCAGGCATTCACCAAACTGGAGTGCGAAGATTGTCAACGTTATAAGGAGCAGCTCCTACAAAAGGAAATACAAATCCGCGCCCTTCATGATCATAACAATCTCCTTTCACAGAAGCTACGGAAGGGTTCCAGGCTACCGCTGCGGTTATAATACAGATGAATACCATTACATTCACAGGTTCAGGAATTTGTGAGTCAAGGCGAGAACATCATGACAATGGCATTGTATTTCCTTCATCGGAAGACTTGAGTTCTAGACCTGGATGTTGCGTAATTCAATAAATTTCTTTGTTTTTATATCCTTCAAAGAACCTAAAATAGCAATTAGAGTTACTACGATAGCTGTTAGTACAGCCCGAAGATGTATCATACCAAATGCCAGTGATCATGAATCGATATTCTAGCAATCGTTGCGAACTCTGAGAAAGTAGAGGCGGGTCCAACAAAGTGATGTCATGGGAAATTAGGATTACAACCAGCCTTCGGTTGACAAGACGACTCAAAGGGTTTTTTCACACATGCATTCACTCTCTCGTTCCTGGAGAAAACTCAACACAGCCGAACGAAAACAGTAACCCTGATCGTCGCCAGGAACATATTGATTAGCGCCGGTGTGGAGTCGAGCGTCAACAACCTCAGAACTCGTTTTCCTTGCTGGGAACATCCAAGCTGGAAGCGAATGCAACCATGTATGCGTGTATTGATATCAGGTGAGACAGAGATGATCTGAGATTACTGCCAATCAAGCTGACGGTGTCTTCGGCTTATTCGCTCCAGGGGCAATGACAACTGCTTCGCTGTCAGCGGAGTATCGTGCCTGATGCAACCGACGCAAAAAAGATGATCTTCTCTGCGTCCATTTAGCGATTTAGCAATCATTGCAGCACCGCCTCGTCTTCCTTCTTTCCATCGCCCCGAACACTCCCGCTCCTCTTCAGCCAACTAGAGGCCGCCAGTGAACCGATAATCTACGTCATACCTCTCCCTCAGTTCCTGGCATACATTCTATATAAACTACCAGACATCCATTACAAACTGACCTAGTCTTGATTCAAATCACGTCTTCTCTGCATACAACATCGACAACTCCGATCCCACTCCCTCCTGTCGACCATGGATATCTTCGGTGCAGTGTCGTCCTCCATTGATCTGGGACTCAAGATCAAGGCATGGTGCGACCAGGTAAGCTGCACTAGTCTATTCCAAGCCACGTGTCGGACTCATGAGTACTTCCTTAGGTCGGGCAAAACAGAACTGAGAAAGCTAGGCTCTCAGCGGACGTTGTGGAGATGTTATGCCAAATCCAAGACTATATAACGCAACAACCCTTGGAGGTCTCGGAAGGTCTACGTAATGACTTGTTCGAGTTTGAGAAGTGAGTTATTTTGCATTGCAAACCTCCAAGACTACTGAATAAGTTTGTGCGTTATCAGCAATCTAAGAGGCATTCTTCACCGTCAACAATCGTCAACTATGCCAGCAGGTGATTGCATAGCCGGTAGCTCTAGCAGAAGGGCACGAGAACTGTATAGAGCATATGATATCAAGGATGAACTTGAAGCGCTACGCGGAAAGCTACGTGCATTCCGTCAAAAACTCGAGGTATGTATATAATCGATTCCTTCGCAACAAAACTAGAATTAAGTCGCATCCAGATGTCATGTGCTTTGCGTACGGATGGTCGTGTTGCTGGTGTGAGCAATCAAGTCTCTGAAGTGCAGGAACAACTGGTATGATACATGTCTTCGGGACGTGTTACCATTTGATCTCATTCTCTCCCCAGCACGTAACGGATCGCAAGGTAGACGCAATCCTTGATAGACTGGATCAATTGGTCCCAGGTTCCAACCTCAATCGCAGAAGAACTCTGAAACGTATCGAGGAGCAGATGCAAGCGCGGATATCCAACATGAGCTCAGATGGTTCTCTAATGGACGACGCTCGCCGGCTTCAGAGATTGGGCCTCACATTATCTTCACCTTCGAGCAGTGGAGAAAGTGCCGTGAGTGATAATCTATTCTCTCTTTAGGTCTCGTTGTTGATTGTGTCGTGACCTAGACCACTCCACCACCTTCAACGTCGCGTTTCCACAGACGCAATGCTTCGTCACTAGGCGTAGACGATATCATCCCATCCCCACGTTTCCGAATTCTCTCACCAAGAACTCCACGGAGTCCCGGCTCAAATCCATTCCGAGGACTTGCAGTGCTCGAAGGTAGCTGCGCCACGAACTTTACCGCCGAGGGAGCCATCAAAGAGGCCGTCAGTCTGCTGTCATCCCTGATGTCGGGCCAAGAGCTATCACATGTTGACGCATTGATGGATCTCTTACGTCTCGGGCGTTCCTTGAGAGAGTTGAAAATCGACGAGGAAGCCAACGAAATCTACGATTGGGCGCTCCATATCTGTGGCAGTCTTTCCGAGAATGGAGATGCAGCAACTCTCTTTGACCAGGCCGTTTTCCTACACAAGTTGTTTGCAGACCTTGCGGAACGGGGTCACTCGGAGGATGCGAAGAGAATGTTGGAGGAATCCGTCAAAGTGCGACATCAATTGGTAGACAAGAACCAAACCAGCTATCTCGCAAGATTGGGGGGATCTTTGAACGCGGTGACGGAGAAGATGAAGTGTTCGGAGGTGGTGGTTCATGCGTGGGCTGAAGTTGTCGAGATTTGGAGATGGCTCTTGGAGAAAGACCGCGGGTTCTACCTTCCCTTCCTAGGACGTGCCATATATCAGTTGGCTGTCATGAAGAACGAGCTCGGACAATTGGAAGGCGCGGTGGAAGTCATGACGGAGGCTGTCAAGATCCGACGCGAACTTGTTCAAAAGGACTGGACAACTCGCCCACAACTGGCAGACGCGTTGCATAATCTCGCAATCTACCTGAATAAATTAAAGAGGAATGAGGATGCGGTCGATTCTGCAGGTTCAGCTGTCCGGATGCGTAAATTATGCGTTATAAAAGGTCAAAGTGACCGCCTTCCCGACGTAGCCGCATCTCTCGAAGTCCTTTCCATGTGTTTGACAACTACGAGGCGTCAAGCGGAAGCAATGAAGACGAGACAGGAGACAATCGAGGTGTACCGTCAACTTGTGGAGAGAGATCGGGCCACGTATCTTCCACGACTGGCACCGTTGTTGGCGGAGTGTCAGCGGTCTCTAAAGATCTCGGGAAACGTTGATGAAGCATTGGTCCTGACGGCGGAGAGCCTCCAAGTCCATCGAGAGCTTTTGTCTAGCGATCGTCAAACCTACCTTCCTGGATTGGCCAGCAGTCTTTCCAACATGACTCGCTTAATGCAGCATCTAGAATTGCTTGAAGATGCAGTAGAAACTGAGGAGGAGCTGGTTGCGGTCCGCCGAGAGCTGGTTGCAAGAGATTCAAAGACGTACCTCCCTAACTTGGTTGCCGCTCTACAAACCATGGCTACCGATCTGGAAAAGTTGGGACGCAGTAAAGATGCGATGAAGGCTGAAGAGGAGGTTGTACGGCTGTGTCGGGATTTAGTGGAGATGGATAGGAAAACTCACCTTCCTCATCTTGCAACTGCCTTGCATACGCTTGCGACCAGGATGTCCCACGAGAGACGATACAGGGCCGCTATTCAGCTGGAGGAAGAAGCAATCGAGCTTTCCCGGGAACTCATTCGACGAGATGGGAAGATTCGGGTGCCTCGACTGGTGAATTCGCTATGTCGGCTCACTCTCTATTGGGAGAAGCTGGGACATTATCAAGATGCAATGAGGACAGGAGAGGAGCTCGTTGCTAATTGGCGGATACTTGTTGAAGTAGATCGTCAAAAGCACGTTGCTCGACTTTCGGACGCATTGTACAACCTATCACTCAATATGGTACGATCGGGACGATATACGGATGCCATCAAGATTGGAGAGGAGGTTATCGCGTTGTACACGGAACTGGCTGCAGCGGATGAAAAGAAGTACCAGGTCCGACTGACGTTGGTCACCCAGAGATTTACGCTTCACATGGTGCAGTTGGGGATCCATGAGGATGAAGTGAAGGCGAAAGAGGAATCAATCAAGTTATTCCGTGAGCAGATCGAACTGGATCGAAAGACCAACCTTCCTCGGCTTGCAATTGCTCTAATCGATTTGGCAGTCAGTATGGAGAACCTAGGACGCCATGAAGATGCGATGAATATGGCTGATGAAATCGTGGAGATCGTCAGTGAACTTGGTTGTGAAGATCAATTTTCCATCTCTGTTGAACTCGTCGAGTCACTTGGCAACTTGGTGTCCTATATGGGTCGACAAGAATGGTACGACTATGCTGCAATGATGGGAGAGTGCGTCGTGAAGATGCGTCGGATATTGGCACAGAGAGACCGGGGTACCTACCTTCCTCAATTGGCAATCTCTCTTGATTGTTGTTCCGGGTACTTGGGCAAGCTCGGGAAACACCAAGATGCCGCGAATATGCAAGAGGAAGCAATGGAGATCTGTAGAGAGCTCGTGCCTACATGCTTAGAGAGGCGCACCACCATGCAAACAAAATCGCTGCGTGAATTAGCGGCTTGTTTTCATCGAATGGGTTGGGAAGAAGAAGCACAGACTGTCGAAGAGGAACTTTGTGTCAAGTATCCATCAGAGGTTCAGGGTATACAAGCATAATGTAGAATGTATTCTGGCACATGTATCCTTGTACATTGGCATGTAATTTATTCTTTAGATTGTCGTAGTACGGATTGAACTCAATTGGATGATCTTTGTTCCGAGTCCGATCAAGAGTGCTGTAACTCCCTCCGTCGTAGGTCCTAGTTGAGTCATGAAGACCTTTCGAACTTAATAAGTCATACCAAGATCAATCACTCTTGAAGTCGTCCAGTCGTCACTGTCAAATTCAAAACTAGCGCAAAATATCAGAATGACGTCATACATTGAACAAGTACTAAAGAAACGATTGCCGTCCATGATACATGATACATGAGAATATCAATCTGCAAAACTTCGAAGCATTGGTGTTCAGCCAGGTCGATCATCGTGATGCAGCTCGATTCCCCCCCTTGCGCTTCCGGTTCCGGTTCCGATTCTGATTTTGACCCCGCGCTCTCGGAGTCATTTTGCCCCCGTTGCGGACCTCGCTCGACTCTCTGGCAGCGTTTATCCTGATAGCCTCTTGAACAAGTCTGATTCGGATGAGAGACGACGTGTAGTCCTTCGTTGCAATCAGTCTCACAACCAAATCCTGCCATTCGTACTGGTCCGTGGGCAGAGACATCATCATGATATCCGCATAAGCTTTGTCACTGAAAGCCATATCTACCAATGCTAGCTTCTCCTGCAAGACCCACATCTGATGTAGATGGTCCGACATACTCGATCCGGGTTGGTATTTCATTCGAACCGAATCCACCTTTAGATCGAGAGCGTTGATACCGGAATACTGAATTTTTGCGTAATCTTCCAAAGCTTTCCAGGCTTCAGAGCTCGACATGTCGCTGACGTATGTTCGAAAAACATCGTCCACAGTTGAGAGGATGATATAGGAACCCAGGTGGTCTTTGGTTTGCCATTCTTGGATTTCTCGATCATGTTTCCGGAGTATTCGCGCTTCAGAGTTTGAAAGTCCCTCTTCTATCATTTCTTCAGATATGCCAGGGGGTAGCTTTAGTGGTCGAGGTCGTGATCCATCCACTACCGTCCACGCCATTGCCATCAATAGTACACCCCTGCAGCGAAGTCTCCACATAATGTAATCAAACTCGGTGTGGGTGAGACGTGGAATAATGCTCATATCGCCTGCACTAACGAATTCGTCCATTGCTTGAATTGGTTGACCAACACAAAATGAGGTGAGTCTGAAGTCGTGTCTGGAGAATGCATTGGAACGGTTTAAGATAGAGAAGTTATTGTGTGCTCCCAAGGCTGATATACGAGGACTCACTTGTTCACCTTGATGATATGGGTTGATAGAAGGGAATCGAAGTTCGGATCGGGATATTTTTCCTTCGACTGCTTGCTGATTTGATGGTGGTGGAGCTGAGGCTTCAGGTTGAAATCCCGGCAACGGGTCAAGCCAGATTCGGCAATGGTCGTGCCTGCGCGTTCGACTTGTCGTATGGCTTCAGAGCTACATACCTACTGTTGGCTTTAATAAGTGCAATATCCGTCCAAAGTTGTGTTGGAGCCATTCGGAATCAATCGGCTAATTCCGAATACTCACTGACTTGGCATGAACGATGGTTCAGTTCCAATTTTTCTTTTATCCTATCATATATTTGAATTCTGTTTCATTACCGTCCAAACCCATGTTCAGACATGATACTCATGAACATTAGTAGATCACGTACCGTAAAT
>WSTZ01000078.1:0-41034 GCA_019632295.1 Tulasnella sp. 418
TAAAAATAAATAAAAGATAAAATAATAATTAATTAATATCTTCCAATCAATTCATTTTTTAATATAAAATCAATAATAACAGTTTCACTGATTGTTTTTTTTTATAAAACTACAGTTCATATATAGAAGTTTAATATCAGTATGTTTATGATCTGTCTTAGTACACTCAGGTGATTGATATTCTGATAGCTTGATAAATAATAATAATCTGTTTAGAAACGACAGGCATCTCAAACAACCAAAAGCTGACCGAGTACTCAATACAATAAAGTCACAACCGAGAATTAAAGCTTATGAGTTGATGGAACAGTCGTCTTATGTAGCGAAGCTTAGAGTTTATAAATTGGTGGAGACTTATCATAATAGAGTGTATTGCTTTGTTGGGTTATGAGAGGGCAGGGCTAATCTATACCCCTTTTCAGAAATTAGTATAGATTCAGTAAGTGACTACTTTGATGATCATGACCTGCATACTGCAAATTACTCAAGTTTATTGAAGTCGTTCTCCTTTTCAAACGATGCTCAAAGAGATATATAGTGGATTTGAATCCTGCAAAAGTTGATCTAGTTTTATGTTAAGTAAAAGAGAAGGGACATGTAGGTTAATGAGTTGTGCACAAAAGAATCAAGCCAAACTAATGTTTGCTTGTAAATAATATGGGAGCACCGAGCTACTACTTTTATCATTTGTACCTGAATAAACAACAATGACAATATACATAAGATGAGCGAACACGATATATATGTAGCTGTGTGAATAGTTTGTCATGTTTGAGTCTATCTTCGATCATTGTAAATCAAGGAATGTTGCAAATAATTGAAAAATATCTCAATAGACACCCTGTAAGAATTTAGCCTTGCAGTACATTATATAGCGTATTATTAATATAAAATTATTTTTCATGTATGATGTTTCATAGCCAATATGAAAATTAATCTTAATAGTATGAAAAAATAAGGAGTAGAAGCTCTCAGACAGAGAGCTTTTGTTATGCTCTGTCATGTTATGATACTTGTGATATTGGTACACTGTGTTAACTGAAATGCCTCTCAATGTGGACAAACTTAGTTGAATGAACTAATTGGTGCTAATGAATACAATGGCTTCACTCATATTGGTTTGTTGGTAGATCTTATTTCCGGACTACGTTTACTGCTAAGACATTGCACGAATCATGATGCTGTTATGGGATGGGTTATTGCTGTTGACTTGAGGCCGGTTGTCACGAAGCACACCTTTGGAGGGAGAAAAAGAAAAGGTCTTTCTCTTTGTTATGTAAGTGAACAGACCGTTCATCCAAATCTGGAGCACCAACAATGGCTAAGAACCCACTCTAAAGATATAGACTTGAAGTCTATTGTGCATATAGTGTGAGTAGCAGAAACCTCGCAGGAATGTGGAAGTCATTGTAAAGTCCCTAGCCGTTAGCGTTAATATGTCAAGACTGTTTCGGTTTCTTGACCCCACCATCTGATCAGCTAAAACAATTCCTTTTCCCCTTTATCCCTTGTGCATAGAAGAATTGAATATTTCTTCACTTGCTATCACCATATACATTTCTTGCAAGGAGAACTTGTTATGTACAATATAGGAAAGACTTGAAAAGGGAAGTCAACATGGATGTCGAACAATTTGAAATGGAGTTTTGGATCAACATTGTGCATATGCATGTAGGAGCCCAAAATCATTGTCGACTAATTTTATAAGCGAGTTAGATTTAATGACACAATATATATGTTCTGTGCATGCACAATAAGGGATCTTGAACTCTGGCACAAGTCCATTGTGACCCTGTCCTCATGGTAAAAAACTTGTTACTTCTTCATTGAAAGCTTGCCTCATGATTAACCGTGAAGAATATGACCAGACAATTTACTACTATCCGTGTTGCGAATCAGAAACCATTTCATGTAGGCCGTAATTCAAGAACTTTGCACAAGTTCCTTGATGAGAGCTTACTCAGACTAACTTATCGCTTAAAAGCCTAAGTTGAGGAGTATGGCTGCAGGACATAAAGAGTTACACGAGATACCAGATGGCCATGTACTGGTAGATGTAGTGTTACTTAATGTGTCAAGATGGACACCGAAGACAAAGGCACCATGTTGTTAAAAGTAATGATAATCATGCCGAGGTATCGCTCAATCACATCTTGGAGTATATTTGTTCATCAGTCGACTGAGGAGATGAGAGTAATTGAGGTACCTTGAGTCTTCCACATTCGGACGTACATGATCTCCAACGGCGGAATGGCAGAGAAGTGCACAGGAGATGGCTTAAAATGTAACATAATTATTCCACAATAGTGAGTTTTATCCCTCCAAAACAACAGACAGAAACGATACGCAGCTGCACAATAATATATCAACGCATTATCTGGATGGCCTAACGGCGCATGTTGGATGATGGCTATAATTAGCAAGCTAAGGCTTCGATTCACTCGATCTCTTGATAGCCGATGAATTTGGTAGTGTGCAATGGGTACAAGGCTGATAACACGCTCATCATCACATCCCAGTAGACTTTACTATGGGCGATGGAAAGATATACTCAGATCAATTATCTCAATGCACTTACCCCATATTTTGCATTCGTTCCTTCATTGATTTCTGAGTTAGTGGCTTCATACCTCGTGGCAACATGCAATGGAATGGACAGGTCTAAACTGGTTCATACATATTCCGTGAAAGTGTGACTGACTAGCAAAGTAGAACGGTTTATCAGATGCAAAGGCGGCTAACATTGTCTTAAGGTTGTTGGAACAAGAGATAAAGATGTCGCTTTGTGAGAGCTGGGCATGACAAAACTGATTAAACGTAGAAAGCCTGACAGTAAGATATGCTTTACACTGGATGCAAGTCCATCCATATTTCTGGCGCGATTAATGCTCAATTTCGATGTTGCTCTCACTTGCCACGCCCTGAATCTTCGAAGATCACTGATTGAGGAAGCTAGACCGCACCAAATATACATCAATGCACTTGATCTACTAAGTATGTCTTGCTGTCCCGCTTTCAGAATGGCATTGGCTTCTCTTGTTTAAGTGGGGTGCGAAAAAAGCAAATTTGTAATGGTCTATTAACAACTCTTAATCAATCCAAAACGCGACAAGAAAGTATGCCAGTTGGACATAACTATCAATGAACACGGGTGATGCAAAGAATCTCCATCGCGTATGTTGATCTATCGTTCATTCTACCCCTACTGTTAGTATCTTGTATGCAGTTCCGCTCACAATTGCGGGCATGGACTGAATAGTTGTCAGAAACTTTTGTTCATTCTCTTGGGAAGATACCGGGGGAGGGACAGTTTACTGTGTTTCTTCTTGAATACTCTTTGGAACGGCAAAACCCCGAGTTAGGCTTGATCTATGTTCAGATTGTGATGTGAATCAGCAAAAAAAAGACTTCGCAATCACCAAACTTCTAGCCACGGAAGACGGCTATCCTCTACCCGAAATTTTTGCCACATTTCTGACAGGGTCTCGAGGGAGTTGTCATCAGATTGCCTGTGCGCGCGTGAATCTGGTGCGATGAGGAAAAATCATTACTAAGTCTGGTAATCACGATTCCATGGCGCACCATTGTTCCGTGAGAGTCTCTTTTATCGCTTATCGCTCTGAGTCTGAGTTAATCGGTTACTTTAAATATGCCTCAGTTGTTGCTTCGACGCAACCCCCCCATAGCATATCGATACCTTGTTCAGGTTAGTCCTCCGAAAATTTTGGGTTCTTCAGAATCTGATGTCCACTAGGTATTCAGGACCTTTAGCAGCATGCCTCCAGTTGAAAAGCCAGGTTTCGACAAGTATGATTTCGTTGTCATTGGTGGTGGGAGCGCTGGGGTTGCTTCAGCGGTGAGTTTACAACACATCATTTACGGGCAGTTATGTGAAAGATTCTTTACCTCTCGTCACGTCCAGCGCCGAGCTGCATCATACGGGAAGAAGGTTGCATTAATTGAAGGCACGAATACGCTCGGTGGCACATGCGTTAATGTTGGTTAGTTCTTGGCGTACTCTGATCTTTGTCCGTAGCTTTCTAAGAAGTTGATAACTAGGCTGCGTCCCTAAGAAGATTATGTGGTATGCGGCTGACATCGCAGAGCGCTTGCGAGCTGCCGCATCGTACGGATTCCCCGATGCTGTTTCGACCTCAGCACCCCTGAAGTTCGACTGGTCCACTTTCAAATCCAAAAGAGACGCGTATGTCAAACGACTGAATGGAATCTACGAGAGCAACCTCAATCGAGAACACGTCGAATATCATCAAGGCTGGGCTCGTATCAAGGACCCACATACAATCGAAGTAACCAGAGATGATGGATCTGTGTACACTCTCAATACAGAAGTTATTGGGATCACCACAGGAGGAAGGCCTACCATTCCAAGCGAGGAGAAAATCCCAGGTGCCAGCCTTGGGATCAACTCTGATGGATTTTTCGCTCTTAACGAACAACCAAAGAGGGTTGCTGTCGTGGGTGCCGGTTACATAGCTGTCGAGCTGGCTGGAGTCTTTAACGCCTTAGGGACCGAAACTCATCTTCTCATACGTCATGACAAAGTTCTCCGGACCTTTGACCCTTCCTTGCAAGAGACCCTTACAGATTGGATGGAACATACCGGTGTTCATATTCACAAACGCACTAGCGTTACAAAACTGGAGGGTGGAAACGGCAATCCTATCACTGTTCATACTGCCGATGGAAGCACCATTGAAGTCGATACCGTGCTCTGGGCGATCGGTAGACACGCTAATACGGAAAGTCTCGGTCTTGAGAACGTAGGCGTGAAGACCGATAAAGAGGGCAACATCATCGTAGATCAATATCAGAGTACAGGCGTTCCATCAATTTATGCGTACGGGGATGTGGCCGGGAAGGCACTGCTAACGCCCGTTGCCATTGCTGCGGGACGTCGTCTGGCTAATCGGGTGTTCGGACCTCCGCAATTCAAGGACGATAAGTTGAGCTACGACAACATCCCGACCGTTGTTTTCGCGTAAGTTGTGGTTTACCCCCCTATCAATCTTACTTATCATCCTTGACAATAGGCATCCGACCATCGGTACAGTGGGACTAACAGAACCGCAAGCAAGAGAAAAATATGGAGATGCCGTGAAGATTTGTGAGCTTTTTGTTACACCTCATCGCTTCAACGCTAACCCAACGCAACAGACAAATCATCGTTCAAGGCCATGTACTTTGGCATGCTACCTGAAGATCACCGTGAGCCCTCCATGTTCAAGTTGATAGTGGTCGGCGACGAGGAAAAAGTAGTTGGTATTCATATCATTGGGATGGGCTCAGACGAGATCATGCAAGGCTTCGGTGTGGCAGTTAAAATGGGAGGTACGTAAAAACAAGCTTGAAGCAGCGCGATGTTGACACTTCACGCATGGTATTTAACAGCACGCAAAAAAGACCTCGATGATACCGTAGCAATTCACCCTACTTCTGCTGAAGGTACATAGCTTTGCTGCTTCCACAAATATGGACTCACTAACAATAGATACTTCACAGAGCTTGTTACATTGAGATAGACTGTGAAGTCAAGGGCTTCGAATATCAGTAAAAGATTGTCTCACTTCTTGGAGCACACCTATTGTTAGGTTACAAAATATATGAGTGCCAGTTGATCTTCGATGGTGGTTAAAATCAACCGTGAGAGGCGGCTTACGTAATGCACGACACTGCGAGTGTTACCGTCTTACACAACCCATTTTTGACAATTTGAGGCGCAAAGATAGTATGGCAAACACCGAATTTACTGCTGATTCGAATGAGGCGCTTTCTCTTCAGCTGAGTCCGTTATAGTGACTTGTGCTCTGGTGGATATACTGAGACGAACCAGGCGGTGCGATTGTGCAGTGCGGTTCAAGGATGACATTGATATGCTATCCCCTCGCGAAGCAGATCTGGTCGAAACTTTCCATCCAAGATTCACCTATCCTGTACACAAAACTCCTGGATTTTGTATATTTGTCGATTGCTCACGGAGCTGCATATAGATCTTTGGCGAGGGCGAAAAGATATACGGATACGAAGATCTTGAAATTCATGTAGGTGTATTCTACTTAACGATGTCATTTTGCTAATTCGAACGCACAAATTATAGCTGAAACTCGCATCTGGCTCGCTGAGACAGTTCCTGTCCGTCCAATGGGGCTCAAAGGTTGCAAACGCAGATGATGTCGAGGGAACCCTGTATAAATTCATCCCACCTGGTATGACCATTGGATTTAGTCGAGATCTTGCTACTGAGGATCCGATATAGACTACCATAAGTCTGAAGCCGATTTCATGGCAGGCGTTCAGGGCGATTCTACAACATTTCGACCGTTTGGAGTGAAAATTTACTCCTACACTCCTGCTTCCTACAACAGAGGTACCTCCAAAAGAGAAGACGATCAAGAACCACCCGCTCCTTTTCAGGATGATTCAGTTGTGTATGAGGTTTACTGGGTCAGATCAGCGAACTTTGAAATTCAAGTATCAGCATGCTCAGCTAACGGCAATTGGTTGTAGGTTGATTGGAAAACACCCGGGTTTCGTGAATATCATCGCAGGATGCAGATATTTATTCTCCTCTACATAGAAGGTGGATCCTACATTCAGGAAGACGAAGATAAATGGGAATTTGCAGTCTTGTCGGTACCTCTTCGCCGTTCTTTGACTTTTTCTGATTGCTAGCATAGATACGAGCGACTAAAGCGAAAGGATGGGGTATATACTTACCATTTTATTGGCTACTCATCGCTCTATGGTTTTTACTGCTGGCCAGACAAAGTGAGATTGAGGCTAAGGTATGTTTGTTCGCCTTGCAAAACGTTTGCTTCCTAATGACTCCGAGAATAGCCAATTCGTTATCGTTGGACCTTATCAACAGAAGGGTCATGGGTGTGAGTGCCAACGAGACAGCTCTCAGTTTCTTTCCTTGGTGTGGAAACTAAACAACACTTTGTAGCTCGCTTATATCGGGCAATATATGAGCATATTCTGGAATCAAGACCTGACGTTGCGGAATTAACGGTGGAAGATCCATCGGAGGCGTTTGAAGACCTAAGAGACAAGTGCGACCTTAGGATGCTCCTATCTTCAGAGAAGTTTCTAAAGGAGGCTTACGGGGAGGATGGGGCGGGAAAATTAGGCCCGCCGATGGACAGGGTCTGGACGGAGAAATGGAGACGAGATCTCAAGATTGCTGGGGTTGGTCATGAGAGTAAGGATCGTGGCGAACATTGCTAACCTTTGTCTTGTCGGAACTAGCGACAATTTAGTCGTCTTATGGAGATGATGATCCTCCGAAAGCTGCATTCGGATGACGAGAAGAGGATTCGAGCCTATCGCCTGCAGGTAAGGGTTCATGGCTGTTTATTATGTTTCCCGCCTAAATTGTCCACCCAGGTCAAGGAACGTATCTTTCGTTTTAACTATGTGGGTACCACGGTTTCCATCCCCAAAATTCCCATGTTCACATGAAGATTACAGGAGCTCCTATCACAGATGGAAAAGACAGAACGGGTTGAGAAATTGGAAGAGACGTTTGAAAGTGTGAAGGAGGACTATAAGCGTATTCTTGCGCTGGTGGAATAGTTTAAGCGGTGGTGGCGTTGTTTTACCCCTTTTTACCAACCAAAACAAGACTGTTGTGACGTGTCAAATTTGCGGGACGGCGACTGCAAAAGCGGGCGAGCCCGGAATGTGATATACGGCCGAGAGTGACGCGTCAACTCCGCAAAACAAGGCACGCAAATTATTGAAAGGTGAACTGGCTGGCAAAATCCCTGTTGGATCTTTACCTCTTCCCACCACTCCTCAACGCCTCAAACTCGCCAGCTTTTATTTTTTTCTTCTTTTTTCTTCTATTCAGCTTTTAGTTTGGTCATTCTCTTCTTCGTTTAATGAGCCTTTGCTGAAGATACGACATAAAACATTCTTTTATACATCATTCTTGTCGTCATCGCAAATGCCCCGTCTTTTTACTTCCCATCGCGCTGCTCCTTCAACCGTGAGGGCAAGGCCGCTCGTGGCTCTCAATTCTAGCGGTCCTCCGTTGCTCAAGCGCAAGTTGTCTCCATCCCCAGAAACCGCTGTGACAGCACCCCTACCTGCGCCCGCAACTGTGGTCTCTACTAGACCTGTCGAACCACCCATGCTTGCTGGCACTGTCCCGCTTGTACTCGTTCCTCCTGTCCCTGCTTCACTTGCTCGCCTTATGGACTCGCATGACCTGGATAATCCCTACTTGGTTGCCGCGTTCAATGTCCTCATTACCAACGTAAGTGTTTCGCCCCTCACGTGTTCCGCAAGAGACCTCATCTTTCATACTTGATAGGACAATAACCCTATGCGTGTTCCTGATATACTGCATGCAGTACAAAAAAGAGGCTGGACACAGGTATTGCATCGGTAAGACATGGTGTATTGCAATTTCACAACACTTTTCTAAGTTGGTTTCCAATCCCAGTCACAAAGACCGTCCCGAACAGCTATTTGGAAACGCTCTCAGAGCTCATCAGCGTCGTCGCGAGATGCTTAACAAGCCCTCTCTCGTTTTCATGATTGATGCTGGCAGCTGCTGGAAACATCACGAGATAGACCTCAGTGCAGCATCAGGAAGACGTAAAGGGAAGATCTGGTGCTTTACCAAGGATGCAGGATATCCATGTCCCTACGCAAGACTTGGCTGGGACCTCAAGACAATAGTTGCGGCTCAACAGGCTTCTTCAGATATATCATCTCCAAAATCCCAAAACAAGGAATCCGATTCATCAAGCCAGGATGGTAGTAGAAAAAGGCGGAAGGTTGAGATGTCGGGTGAAGTATCTGTACGATTCGAGGCGGCAGTCAGAGGGGCTATGGCATCGGTGCATCCTGTGGCCAACGCGCCACCACCGCATATCCCCGCTGCCATCCCTCGTTCCGTCCAATACAACTCCCTCCTCTCCAACCCTGTCCGTACACCAGCTCCTCCTCTTGAAATCATTCCACGAGCAACAGCATCTTCATCTGTCTCGATGGACCTTGACCAATTGATCCCCCTCTCTCCACATTCATCCTGCGCCGAGTTGGACCGTGAAGAACCACAAACAGAAGACAGCGATCCCTGTCATGATCTTGGCACGCAACACACCGAACAATCTGCGCCACCCGTCGTTGAGGATTCATCCCTCGTCAAGCTCGAAGACGTTTATGCGTCAGATGATGATGAGGATGATTTCCACGTTACTATGCGGGACTTCTCCCTGCCAGAGATACAAGACGAGGCCTCCGCGGTTGTGAAGATTGAGCCGGATCTGGAAAGGGATTCCGATTCCGACTGCTCCGTTCTCAGCTCAATCCGGACTCCCACGCCACCTCTCTCCAGGGAACACCCCTTGGATATCTCACTCTTACTCAACGATGTCCCCTTCCATGGTTCACAGTACGAAGATAGTGTGTTTGGCGAATGGACCCCGAATTGGAGTTCGACCTGGCCGAGTGAAAACAATTCACTCGATGACTCTCCTTTGGATGAATCTGTTGGCAAAGCTTGGCTTTCGCCCGATCAACTCCATCATCTCGATTCAAACGTTTCATTCGACTTTGCGCAGGTAGTGGTGCCTAGATCGAGAGAAGCTTCTGTCTCTTCGGAATTTTCAGCGCCAAGTTCAACGCCATCAAGAGCAAATTCCATCTTCAGTACATCCAGTTCTTCGGCATCCTCGCATCCCTTGATCTTATATTCCCCTTCACTGGCGCCATCAATGGTCCATGACCATGATAAACCATTCAAGAGTGGCCTAACCCATAACTACCTTGCTGTTGATGTAGGTCGCGGCGCGTGTGGTTTCAGTCCGATGAACAATGGAGAAATGAAGGAACTGGAGGCTATGCTCGATTGGGACGCCCATTCGGATCGATCTGCGTCGGTAACACTATAGAACCAGTTGTGTCTATCTCATCCCCCCCCATCCACTTTTTTATCTATTTCTACGGTAATCATACTCGCTATTGTACCTCTGACCCCAAGGACGCCTTAACTGACGTACCTTGTCGCCTCGAGGCTTCGTTTTCGTTATTGTACTTGCATCTTATTTCACCATCATTTGCTCTAGAAAAATACTGTGATTTAGGTATTTCCTTTATCTGCAGTTTACCTCCCTTCGTGGTGCTGTTCTTTTCCGGTTATGTTCGTATTCTATACAGCTCACATTCTGGTGATTTTCTTTTTTTCATTCTTTTCTTCTCTGGCTTTGTTTTAGTTAACCCCCAACCTCCTAAACCCCCACTCCGCTTGCATAACCTGCACATTTCATGGAGCCACCTATGGATCTTGTCTCACCGCATTGCCGTCCCATATATAGTGTGTGATGCGTGTATGTGTGCTCTTTACCTAGCTGAAAATCATTCTCATCCATGATCAGGGCACTAGTCTTAGTCCTTTGGACAAAGTTCATTTGAGACACGGCAACCCTTAACCTACCAGCTTTTTACATAGCCTCGACAATTAGCAGGAGGATATTTATTTCGATTCCAATAAGCTACAATGCCTTGCAATCAATCAATGATCTTTCCAGTGTTGGCTTCAACTAGCTCGTGAATTCCATCTTGATACAAATGGGCATCTCTCATCCTCTCCTTTAGATTTACATTAATAGAGATACATATCATCGGGTTCAGGATCGGGATAAGTTGTGCTATACAGGGCAGTGTTAACGCCGTTCATGGATTATGCATGCAAAGCAAACAACCGCCACAGCATTTTTATGACAAAACCACTGTCTGACCTTTACGGTTTGAGCACGTCTTCGTCATCACTATCGGCCTCTACAGACTGAGCCGCAAGCTCCAGCTCATCCAAGGAAAGATCCAAAGAGGCTTTCGTCAGGACCAAGTGGCGCACGATCTCGGAAAGGTGTTGGAGGTTGTTATCCCTACAACCACTGTTGTTAGACATTAACCTTAGAAAGGAGCAAACATAATATACTCACGTAGCATATACTTGGGTCCATACAATGAAGTCGTTAACCCAGATCTTGGAATAAATATGATATTCCTCATGTAGGTCCAATATCCGCTTCACATGGAGTAAAGCTTTGGAGACATAGTGCCTTCCTCCTTGGAGTACGTCGGCCAGATCAACCCGGCATTGTTCGCAGAGTCGCCAATTACGATAAAGAGGAAAGGTGAGGGCACGGATATATGATGATCTCAGCACCATAGCTGGGGAAGATGAGATTGAGACGTCCAGGGCTGAGAAGCAAGGTGTGAGCACACATATGGTCCAAGCTGATTCAGGAGTCGGATCAAACTGTGTTGCACGAGAATCGTAGCAATAAGCAAATAGAATCTGAAGAAGCGTCAGGTAAAGTTCTCGCAGCTGGTTTTCCGACATGATATCTACATGCAAGTGGATGAGGAGCCTTTACTTAACGGGGACGACAAATACTCACATTCTTTCCGAGGCAAGCTCATAATCACCAAGTTGTCCTCATCAGAGAACAGAGGTGATGTAGGGGTGGAAAGAAACGGAGAATTCCAGGAAATGATCTCACGTATCTCCTCGTCATTGACAAAATCTGCACTGCGCCGTTGGGTATCACTCGAAATTAGTTGTTGTCGAACCCAGCAACCAGTTAACTCACATGTAGTGCTCTTCGTCCCATTTCTCCTTCTCGTGACGTGCCCTCAGTCGGCGGCGCTCCTCAGAGGATGCTGATTCGCCATGAGGTCCAAGTTCAAACACGCTATTTTCGGCGTACCGAGTATGCTTGAAGAACCCGGAATATAGGCTTTGGAACCCGTAGGGTACGTTTACTTTGAACTTCATATTTGTGGAGTCTAAGCTTGACTGTCCAAGTGGTTCTTGTGGTAATCGCCAATCATTCTTTTCAGCTGGTCAAAGCAAATCCAGTAATTCTCAACGCTACGATGCTCTGAAAGACAGTACCTTCCAACAATATTTCATATTCCTTTTGAAGGTTGAAGTCGAGGGTGCGAGTCGTACGATCTTGGTGATCTCCTTCCGGTTGAGTTCCGGCATCGTCTTCCATTACTTCGATTGACCTTGTAACATATCTGGGCGTGATTTTCTGTTTCACGCTCACCCCATCCATGATCCTTGGAGGTGCGAGTAAATTTGCAAGCAGGTCTAAACCATCAAAATTCTTTCCTTTAACAACCTTCATCAACCTAACGGTGAGGTTGCCTGTGGACGGATCGTAACGTGCAAACGAGTCCTCTTCCTCAGACACATCAGCAGGAAAGTTTAGACGCAGGAAGTAGGGATGTATGTGGACATAAAATTCAGTCCCATCTACATGAATGTCCACCTCTGATGCCTATAAGGAAGGTCGGCATATTGAAAACACCTGGATGATTCTACACCACTTACACGAACTGAAGGCACGTAAAGAGTGATGATGATAGCTGACTCGTCCTGAGAGCAAGAAAATTTTGGGGTAATCATTGAGATTGACCGAAAAGGGGCGAGTTCCATCTTGCATCACGTGTCAAATTTAGAACCACCTAGCTGCCGAAGTTACCAACAACCACTACCATGACAAATGCAGAAGGATTCCTACTTTTAACTCTACCTAATGTCAAACTCAACGCTCCGTTTCTCGTACCTCCCGAACAAACAGGTTTACTCGCACTGGAGTGCGTGACCATTCCAATTGAAAACCAGCTTCGAACGGGTCAACAGAATGGGCAGATGCAGTCTCAAAGAGACGTGTGGTTGGTGCTAAGGCTTAATTCATTCGAATTGCCACTATCTGCGACAGACCCGATTTATCACTCCCGAAGAAATCTGACCTTCACGTTCAAAGCACCACAAGGTAGCGTCCTAGTCACCGTTCCGGTGCCCGATTCAGCTGCCGCCGCGGAAGATTTGGAATCCTTCGAAGTTTTACTTCAACAGTACGGAGTCCTTCAAGAGGTGGACCCTGACTCGCAGGACAATGACCTAAAGAACCGTCTTATCCTTGTAGACGAGGACGAAGGTAACATTGTGGGTACCCTAGGAGAACAGTTTACAATCAGTGAGGATCCGCGCTTGAAGGAAAACGGTAGAGAAAAGGATCCTGTGGTAGTCGAAATCCCAGAAGAAGGCCAAGAAATACGTGTGCATGCTATAACTCCTGATGAACAGGATAGTGTAATACGATCTGCGATGTTTATTAGGTGCGTTCATTCCAAGTTCTCAAGACAGTCGATTCCTTACTCGATTCCTTGTTCATATGTTCACAGTCGTGGTATCGTCTATGCCACGGATATGATTGGAAAAGGCATGGGGATGGCAGCGAGATACTATGTCAAGAACTCCACTCCCAATGCAGAGCCCATGGTTTTTTCTGATGCTTCAAAAGAAAGAATGCGCAAGGTACATCAAGTATCTGGTAAAGCAGTTGAAGTCACAGCAAAGACTACGGGCTATATCCACTCGATGGTGGATGTATTAGCGGATAGGTTTGCTGGATCTTCGTCTACCCAAGCGAAGAAACCGCATCGCAGCGCTACATATGCTCCCGGCTACTACTTCAATACCACCTCTTCCGCTGCATCGGACTCTCTTACGCCAGATCGCGAGAAGTCCATAGGTGGCCGCCGTAGTCCTTCGCCCATGAGAGGCGAAGGTGCTCCTCCACCACTTCCACCAAGAAAACCAAGGCTACTGAATCGCCTTCTGATTTCCACCGACCTCCTTTTGACGACCTTGGAGAACTCCGCTCATACACTGGTCACTCACACGACAGACAATGCGTCTCTCGCATTAGGACATACATATGGACGAGACATGGGCGATGCTGTCCAGATGTTTGGTCAGAGTGCAAAGAATGTGGGTGTGGTCTACGTTGATGCTCGGGGAGTGGGAAGAAGGGCCCTCATTAAAAGAGTAGGAAAGCGAGTGATAAAGGGAAGGATAGGTAGGGATAAAGAGGTGGTCCTAGGCGCCGATGCTCCAGATGATTCATATGGTAACTCAAGCGCAATTGACTCTAACAGGGTCCATACGCCTCTTAACCAAAGAAAGATAGGGTAAATGATTAATGAAAATACGAGGCAGCATGAATGAAAGAAGAGCTGAAAGTGCACAAGTGTGGAGTTATCGTTTACTATTCTGAATATGACTTGTTTTCATCTCCCGACGGATGGTGATGTTGGTCACGTGGTTTACTCTGTTGAAAAGTTGACCACCATGATGGTTGACAGCGTTTATCGAAATCAAGACGCTACTACCATTGGTCTCTCTACCTCGCATGAAGATATCTCAGAGGAAACTGCAGATAACGGACAGTCCTTTCATTCCACAATAGATTACCCGGAAGATGACGAGGATGTCCAGGAAGGGGCAAGCGCGTTATTGCTAGGCCAAAATCTTCCCGGAGAAAATGTATATGCCGTAGATAAAAGTGCTGAGGCTAGCACTATATGGATGTTCAGCAGGGGATTGCTAATAGAGGTGACCTCTTTGGTTATATGTTTATCCTAGCCTCCTTCGTTAACCTTATGATGGCATGTGTTTGTCAATATTCTAATCAGGCGGCCCCAACCCTTTTTCTGACGGTTATTGGGATGGTATTCACTGGAGAACTGCTTGAGAGAGTTTCAGTAAGTGAAGAAGTTGACCGTAAAATCCTTCGGATTGATAACAGTCAGCGTAGAGATGGAAATCTTTGCAAGCTGTTGACGAGCTGTTTATACTAATTCCAATCATTAATAACCTGAAGGGTAACTTAGAAATGAATCTATCAGCGCGTCTAGGTACTTCGGTAAGCAATGAAAGCAGCATCCTATCATTCACTGTTTCAAACATTCCTAGGCCAGTATTGGGTTTCTTGACACTCTTTCGAATCGCACGTCGATCGTGCAAGGAAATCTGAGCTTGATTCAGGTCCAAGCATTGCTCGTCTCTGCCCTTGCTGCGATACTATCTTTCCTTCTTGGATTGGTTCTGCCCCCGCGAGACCCAATGCCCCAGGAAATGCCCCAGGACAGTGCCCCCCAAATTAAAATCCGGCAGGATATATATTCGATGAGAAAACTCCATCGACATTACTCCCGGCTTGTGTCTCAGACTGACCCGACAGGGCCTTCAACCCGAAAATCCAGGTTATTCCAGTGCGTGATAACTTTTCATTTTCCAGTCGGGAGCACCGTTGTTAATTAGCGTAAATTTTCAGACTTGTCATGGTCCTTAGCACAGCGATGACAGCGGCCAGTTTTAGTGGCTTAATCCTGGGGTCATTCATGTGCTCCTTGGTGCTCGTATGTCGAAGACTCCGGCTTAATCCTGGTATGTTCCCCTGTATTTTACCTTGTATGGTCATTACTAACAAATTGCGCTTAGATAACATAGCACCGCCAGTCGCTGGTTGTTTGGGAGATCTCCTTACCCTTACTCTACTGTCGTTGTGTTCGACTGCTTTTCTCCGATTACCCTCATTTGTTCCGTCGTCCTTGTTATTACCCCTGGTTGGCCTAGTTGTCCTGATGATCCAGTCTTCCTCTCATAATCCTCAGACTAAGAATCTTATATGGACAGGATGGAGTCCTCTATTGGGTGCAATGATGATTAGCTGTGGTACTGGACTTGTTTTAGACAACTTTGTGAAAAAGTACGAAGGATTTGGGATGATGGCTGTCGTCATTAGTGGTAAGCAAGCTTGATTACTCCTATACCATCTCCTTGACGTAGATGCTCTTCAGGATTACCAGGGTCGGTCGGAGCTGTATCTATATCTCGTTTTTCTACATGTCTGCATGCAGCGCAGCCGCTACCTGCAAAGGTTTTGTGGCATGGAGATTCAGCAAACACCCACAGGCGTCGACTCTCTTCTTCTCTGCAAATATCCGCTCCTCCATCTCACCGGCCGTTCCTCACATCTGCGATGCTGTTTCTGATTTCACTACCGGTTTCTTCCGCATTCGTAGGTTTCGTATATGCGGCTGGTTGGATGGATCTGCCCTTTGTTTTTGTTGCTCTCTTCCTGGTCTTTTTCTGCGTGGCGGTGAGTTAACTCCAAGAGCTACTCAATATCAATCTAAACTGGTCTTGCATGTGTAGGTCACGGTTTCATTGCTGATGGCCCATTATTTGACGTTGATTTTTTGGGCATTTGGTTGTGATCCTGACAATTACTGTTTACCAGTCCATTCCGCCCTAACAGACTTGTGTGGCCAGCTCATGCTAGTTGCGTGTTACGAGCTAGCCGGACAACTTGGCACTGATGTCAACCTAAGGAGGTGACGGAGATTCCGCCTTGCGTAGAATTGCCTGTCAAGGAGCGTTCACTCTTATTTACCTTCTGTTTGTTATACTACTATTTGCCTACTATTTGATACATTACACAAGTAGACCATAATATGACTCACCTATTCGTTGTCCTTCTAATAACCATATCATGACGGCTTCTGCTTTTTGCTCCAGCTATAGTTCAGGATAATGATGATTTCACCCACAGATGAGCAGATTGCGTAGAGTCAGCAAAACACCGATGCTCATTCACCGAAAAGATCTTAATAGTCCTTGATAGGCTACAATGTACCTCTCTTGCTGAATCTGTGGGGTCAGGCGAAGGACAATGAAGACGGGACGACAATGAAGTGGTCTTCGCTCAGGTCACGTGAACAAGGTCTAGCGGATATCGGTCGCTAACTCCGGGAGCTTTTGCTCCTGTTCTGCAACGACCACCGTCTCAACGGCTTAGTCCGCTCTCCATCTTCAGACGAGTTTGAGTCATCTCTTTTGACCCTTGAGAGTATTCTGGAGCTGGTGCATTCTGCAGTTGCTCCATTCTTGGTGTTTACTTTGACCCAACGTAGGGTCTTTACAGATCCCATCTCTGGAAACCTGGTTGTTTACCACCTCAATTAGAAAGTATTCTAATCTCTCAGCTCCTTGGATATCTATTGCCCATTCTTTCCTAGGAAAATCGAACGCTTCTGCATCCCACAGGACGGCACTGGCGCATGGAAGTCGCACGACATCGAACATTCCAACAGTTCAAACCACCTCTGTCTCTCCGATCCCTTCTGCTTCATAACTCTCATGAGCATCAAGTTCCACATCCTGACGAGCTTGCATCCCTTCATGAGGAATTGCTCGTTCTCAAATCTCAAACTGATCTTCGCATCAAAACGGCAGAAGCAGACCTAGCTGTTTTCGGTGCCATGTATAAAAGAACCAAGGATCGAGAAAAAGCTCTGAGAGGAAAGTTGAAGAATAAGGACCGCGAGAAGGAGAAGGATAATAGGGATCAAGACCGCGATTCGAGGGACAATCATCGCGAGATAGCGACTGACCTGGACAGATCCAGAGATCGAGAAAAAACAAGTCTTCCTATAAAGGTGAAACGAGAGTATAGTGGTGGGATTTTTCTACCTATCTGCATCCTAATTGTTTGATGATCTGACGCATGCACTATGTTACAGGTACCCCCGATGCTGAGGATATCGCCAACGCTACTCGCATTAGTTTTGTGCAGCGCAAGCTGTGAGTGCAGATATTCCCAACCCTTCTTTCATCCCAACTGAATACGGAAAACAACAGGCCCAATGCTTCAGCAGTGAAGGCAGCAGCGATTAAAGCAGCCTCACTTCCTCACGCTATACAACCGAACTCCAAACGCGACGTCAAGTTAAAAAACAAACGAAAACGCCCAGACGCGAGCGATGATGATGCGGATTCTATAGGTATTTACTTCAGTGCGAACTGCACGACGGCTACTGACTTGCGCAAAAATCAGATAGTGACCTCCTAGCTCCGCCACCTCAACGTGTGAGGCCATCTCCTCAGTCTCATTCTTCCCATGCATCGTCGGGTGTAGCCGGCATTCCTAAAACCCAAAAGCATCAGCCAGGCTCTGCTAAACCCCTTTCATCAACCTCAGGGGCTGTCGCCACTTCGCCGGCAATTGCGACTCACTCAGCTCAGTCTGCTCTGGGACAGAATGGATCCATAGGACGCGTTGCAGGCGGTCATAGTAATCATGGATATGTTGTCGATTTTACTCTTCCACCAAAATCCACTCTCCCTCCTAAGCCAGTGGGGATCGCCTCAGCTGGCTTTACTTACACCAAAATGCCCGTCGAACCAAAGGAAGTGACCGAGGACTTCTCAGATCGTAAGGCGCCACCCAACCAAATCCCGACGCATACCTTCTGGAAGGAGGTTGAAACATGGACGAAGCCTGTAGGAGAGGAAGATGTTGCATGGCTTGAATTTGATGTAAGTTTTCTTGACAGATATATGCTTGATGGGCTGTACAAACGTCTTTGCTCGGAACTATTAAGGCAGATGACGCAGAACCGTTTCTCATGCCTGTTCTGGGACGACACTACACAGAAGTCTGGGATGAGGAAGACACCGCCGCCGCTATTGCTGCCGCTACTGCAGCACAAAGCTGGCCCCGTGGTTACTCACTGGATCGGAGCTATTCCGTCGAACCTGCTAGCGCAACCACCAATACTCCAGTGATCCTGCAGAATCCCTATCTTGGAGGGGCTGTCGAAAAGGTGGATGGTACTTCAAGTGATGCTAGACTAAAAGGAAAAGATACGAGCGCTATGGCTGTCGCTAATGTATGGGACGCTCGTACCATCGCGGAGCCAGATCTGGTGAGAGAAGAAAAGGGGCTGGGGCCGCTAACAGAGAGGATCGTTAGCGCCTTCCTTCTTCGTGGTATGGGAACAAAAGAAGACGACGGCTCAGCACCTGTAGCGAGCAAAAGCCCACCGTCCAAGTACGTTGATGTACTTACCCTCGAGACCAAAATACGCAATGAATTACAGACTATCGGTCTACTATCCGAGGAAGAGGTAAGAGAACTTCTTGTTCAACATATGTTTTCATGCAATGACAATACTCTCAGCCTGACTTCAACAATCCTCTGGACGATGACGTGGCATCTGCCCTTCGTCGGTGCCAAGCTCTCTTGCGACAACAAAGATCTGTCAATTCCGCAAGGAAGAATGTTCTTCTAGGTATCGCTCGGGATCGATTAGCTTTCCAGGATTACCTTGCAACCTTGGAAGGAATTGAGAGAGGAATAATATCAGGGTATCAGAAAATGCTGAAGGTCACCAGGGTGCCGAAGAAGAAGAAGGATAAAGAAAAGTCAGGTTCACACCTGAACGGAGGCGAGCATTCTGGGGATGTACTCAGTTCCGGAAAACTCATACTAGAACCTTCGGAGGCACTGATGGAAAAAGTAAGGCTGAGGCAGCGCTGGTTAGCTACCTTCGGTGTAGCGATGGAGGAATGGGAGAAAAGAGAGGCAGGAAGACTGAAGGGGCTCCCGCAAACTAGCATTTATAGTCATCTGGGAGACACGCCTGAAAGTCGTATGGATGGCGCGTCAACGTAGCTGGTAATAATGATGGACCTGCGACTTCCTTGTCACCACGAGTTCACCATGTCCCATGCATCCCCTAACGATCTTTATAAGCTATGATCGACATTGCCTCGTGGAATGATTGGCTACAATATACACTAAGCAAATGACGAGAGCGGCTCCGTAGTCGCTGTGAGACAACATTACTGACTACTCTGCAAAGATGTATTTGTATTCCCGTGTTTCTTCTTTTTCCTTTGTTTTCTATCAACTTCTTACAAACCACCAATTCAGTATCCATATGATCTATCCTGAGTGCAATCGTCTCACCGTTAGTCTCCTGACCGAGAGTGCCGGTAGGAATAATGGCGGGACGATCAACGACGTCCTCGGGCCCCGGATAGAACGGATGCTTCTCGGTGACATGAAGCTGACCTGAGGCATTGTTGTTTGAAGAACGCGCAACACTAAAGAGTCGAGACCGTGAGGGTGGAACTGAGAGTTCTTTCATCAGCAAGAGAATCGTGTAATCACAAGGCAATGATACCTTGATGTAATTTCCCGTCCTGTTGACTAGGGACAAAGTAAGCGAGATCTTTAAGCTCTTGGGCTTCAAAAGAACCAATGGTATCTTCGTTGTGACTATCGGCTTCATCTATTGACGGATGTACTTTGAGAGAGAAACAATTCCGCTTCATGTGGTCGAGTTCAATTACATCTGGGAGTGTTTCAACAGGTATCTTGGTTGTCGTTATGTCTTCGATTGTGGTCTACATGGCTCGCAGGAGTATAAGCATGTCTTTGGGGTAAAGCTAGACTTCAGCACGCACGCACGGAGGCAACCTGAAGAGCCAGAGCTCCAAATCTTGATCACTATCAAGTGTTTCATAATCAAATGGGGTTTCCACTTCCATTTTACTTCCGCGAGCGTTAACGACTTCATATCCTTTAGGAGGCTTCCATGTGTCACTGCAGACGCAGCTATTAGCGCGGTGCCAACCTTGAATCTGGTAAGATAGCTTACCTAACTGGGGCAGACTCTTGGGGCGCTACTCTCATCTTCATCTTCATGGCCGGAGTATGACCGGAGTTGTTGGTAATAGGCTACCCCAACAAGAAAAATAATGATGTTTGTTCAGCAAACATGACTGTGACATCCCTCGTCAGCCTCCACCTCCACCGTCCCTATTTCAAACACCATAGGGCTGGATCTGCCTCCATTGCGACCACGAAGCTGGCGCAGAATCCAGCATTTGCTCTGGTTCTTCAGGCGCGCAAAGACTCCATCGTCCCTGCAGAAGTCCTCGCACGCTGGTCGAAGTCACCGGAGGTTTAGTCAGTTACGGCAATTTCGGAATTCCCTATTTAGCATTGTACTATTGGTTTTACCATGAGTTACTTTCTGCCTTTAGGTCGAGACCTTCATGACGTGGTTATTTGAAAATCTCGGACAGAGTCACCGAGATACTGCGCCTCCTGTGCCCCAGAGCCAGTGGAGCAGCTAAAGACGAGCGCCAGTCACTACATAATATTATTAGCATGGCATGAATGCGGATCAGAGCTTGTTTAGTACTTTATATAGGTCAAGTGGAGGGTCCTGTACCATGCTGTGATCACACCGGCATAGACTCATCCGATTCACGTTTCCAACAACCCAACAAGGCCTGAGAACCTCAAGAACCAAGAGCTAAAATATCGTCCTTGTTTCCGCCAATCCATTCATTGATTCCAATTTTAGAGAACATAAAACCTGGCCTACCCAACACTCTGGTAAGTGATCGATGCTGATCGAAACACTTCGTAACACGGAGAACATTGGCGCACGATTTCGTTCGAAACGCTGGTGCGGTAAATTTGGCCGGATTCAAGTGGTAAGCGGGTCCGAGTGTATCGGACGCGACGTAATTGCGATGAGGTGCCCATACGACTTCAAGGTGCAAAGTCAAAAAGTGAACCGCCTAAAGGGGAAGTTTGGCGGCTGATGTCCAAGACAGTGGAGAGTCGTTGGAAGGTCCACACCACCCTTTCCGCAGATTTTTAATTCAAGCGCTTACTGGAGATGCCGGACATCGTGCCGCGGATGAGTTCACCCCAGTTGCGCGTCGCTGGTGGAGGTCGCACGGATTGTGTCAGATTGGTTATATAAAGGTTTGATAACAATTCCTGCTGATTTTTTCCCTTTCCACAGAATCCTCCTTGCTTTTCTATTATGGTTCACCACAAGGAGACCACCATATATGATGACTCAGACGATCGCGACAGCGATTCGCATACGGAGGCAGATCCTCCTGTGACTAAACCTTCCGGCACCTTACGGGTACTAGCACGGTATGTCCTCTTTACGCGAATTTTGCACTATACAGGCTAAATATCATGATGTCCAGAGGAAACGCATGCCTTTGCTGTCGCAGAAGGAAGTTGGTGAGTTGGCAAGATCTTTCCAAATGCTAATTCTTTGATACTGATCCGTGATACTCAGAAATGCGACGGTACCAAGCCACACTGCACACGTGAGCCGAAGCGCATCGTGATCCAAAGCCTAGTATAGCATGCTGATGTTTTCCATCCAGCCTGCACTAGGGGGAGACGAACTAGGTATGCTATCTTTCTCTCACACAGATTAGGTTGATTCCTCACCTTCATTAGCGAATGCATTTATGAGGAAGTCAAAGTCAAGACGAAAACACAGATCCTTCAGTCGCGCATCCGTGAGCTCGAGGCGAAAGTGAGACGGATGGAGAAATCAGCCTCATCATCGCCCGTGGCATCAAGTAAAACATCATTCTCCAGCCCTGGTTCACGAAGGAAGCAATCATCTACCACAACACTCACTTCAAGCCCAACCGCAACGCCAGAAACAAGCACGCATCAGCATGACGAACCTGCGTTGTTTCCGACGCCTGCTTTCGTTCCGCTTGATCAATCAGAACTTCTGGGTCCAACTTACTCATTCTCTACATCATTCGAGCAAACGGGTGTTCCGCAGCCATGGCTAACCTCCGGTGACTCTACAATATCTACGGAGCCAGAATCATTCCCTAGTTTGCCGATGCTCTCACTGAGCGCTCCGGATTCTTGGTTATCAGCTGAAACCCAATCCTCTCTCACATGGATAACACAAGCACATAGCTCACGGGGGGGTTCACCATCTATTTCCGAACCGATGAGAGAAAAATCCACTTCTACATCGAGTCTAAACATTGTCGCTCCCCTGGCTACTACGTCGTCTGTTTCGCCTAGCTTTTCAGCTGCCACTCTCTGTCATAGTACGTCCGTCTCCAGCGCATCAACCCCACCATCTCTTTGCTGGGAAGATGAAAATATCAAGCAAGTTTCTTTCGACCTGTTGCATGCATCGGACAACGAGGATATTCCGGAGACCTTGCGCAATGAATTGTAAGTAGAACGGTTATGGGTAAACATTTGGCATCTCCAACTGACTTTGCCTAGGCTCCAGATTTTCTTCCAGCATTCTCATCAATGCATGTTTGAGGTGCACATTGAGCGATTCATGGCATCCCTTGATTTGCCTGCCCCTCATTGTCCACATCCTGCACTGATGAACGCAATTTTTCTCCTGGCCTGTCATGTAAGCAGTTTGATCAACACTGGATGCAAAATAAGCCTAATGGTTCTGCCAGTTCTCACCTCCACTGTCCTCAAGCTATGAATCTATGTTCCTGGCTCGCACAAGACGGTATATCAATCAATCTTTGGAAAGCTCTGACAGGTTGATCAACTTCTTACAGGCATGTCCAGAATCCTCGGTATCGATGCTTTGCTTGACGCGTTTAGTTTTGACAGGCTTCTATGCTCCTTGCTTGGTACTTCTTCTTCAAAGGTCGCTATCTTGAGGGTCAGCATCATGCATCGTCTGCTGCGAGGTTCGCAATGGCTTCAAGCCTACACCTTCTCAAAGTTAAAGTAGACAATGCTATGGGGACCTTGACGTTCTTCACTCCAGGAGACTCATTTGAGAAGTCCTTGTTGGGCCCCCCGAAAGGTGAGCGAATTCTCTTCTAATATGCCATGCGCGAGCTCATGCCATCCTATAGACTTCATTGATTTGGCGGAGCGTATAAATTTGTTCTGGAGTATTTTCATTGCGGATCGCACATCGTCCATTGCCACCGGTCTTCCTGTTGTGATTCCTGATGACGAAGTGGAGACACCCTTTCCCCGTCGATTTGAGGATTACAAGCTAGTGAGTTGATGTCAGTATCATACGTCGTGCATCTTTTCATACGGAATGAATCCCCTTTACTTATCAGGGTGATTCAGTGAAGTTGGATACAGATCTGACCCTTCGGTCAATCTACGAACGTGGCAATCCTGGAGCCTTTGTGGCTCCTTCCGACACGCTTCACGCAATCAAAGCCAAAGCCCTGTCCCTAAACGAGAGAGCATTTAGGTTATCCGTTTTGTTAGAGTCCAACCCAGGCAAGTTACAAGACCATCATACAGCAATATTTTGCATTAAGCTCCTCATTCACATCAGGACTAGCTAATGACCCGACTTTCTGGCCATCATACGACTGTGTGGACCAGGCGCTCTCACAATTTCAACGTTCTTTACCATCGCCAAGCGTAATAGACGCAAGTTATTCGCCTCATTGGCGGTGTGAATCAGAAGAGAGCTACGATGTCCGGGGTTGCCGATCAACAATCTCTCCCAGTCTCGCCATGGCTCACACTGCGACCAACGTTGCCATCATCAACATGACGCGAATGTTTAGTCAAAGTGACCCAGCCAGCTACACTCGCTGTATTTCCGCTGCAAGAACCGCCGTAGCTATACTAAAGGAGATCTCGGCCATAAAAGCTGATTATTTGCCAATGTTGTTCGGGGTATGGATACTACTTCCTTGATAAACCTCCAACAATGTCTCTAACCCCTTTATGATAGATCATGTGGCCATGTGTTGCAGAAGCCATGGCAGTTGAGCATGAGCGTTTCCGCAGGGCAGACAATCATTCTCAGGTCAAGGCCATCGAAGAGGAATTGAAAATATTACTCACCGCAATGCGCCAAATACGAGCAATTTATCCAATCTTGAGTGAGCATTTAATATCTATAATACAATCCACTGACTTACAATTACGGTTTCAGCTCTTAGAATCAACAAAGTTCCTATGTTCCAGGGAGCACCCAACTTGCTTGATATTTCCTCATGATCTACCCCATGTACAACCACATAATCCTTTCGTTCTACATTATTATACCCAGTTGTTTTACTACTCCTATTGATGTACGATACACTATAAACTAGTTTGTATTCCATATTCAACAGTGAATCAATAGCTTTTAAGCTCACCCTAGATTATGTAAACCGGGATCATCCTTCCGACGTCATTTGATTGAAGAGACTCAGTTCGAGCTTTTAACAATCATGGAGACCTTCAAACCAGCTCATTACGGTGTATTAACAATCGCCGGCACTGATTCTTCCGGTGGCGCTGGTGTACTGGTGCGTCCTACTGCCTTGCTCATACTTCATTTTGATGACTTGGCTATCAACCCAGGCTGATATCAAAAGCTTCACAGCACATGGCTGCTATGGATGTAGTGTTATTACTGCTGTCACCGCGCAGAATACAATGGGCGTCCAGGGTGTTCACCCTTGTCCACCTGAATTCATCGAGCAGCAAGTCCGGCTGATCCATCAGATCTTTCTTTCGGAATATTCTTAACTGAAGCCCGATAACTCTCACAGATGCAATCCATATTCGACGACATTCCAATACACGCAATAAAAACCGGAATGTTGGTTGATAAAGAGATCGTAGATGTGGTAGTCAATACCCTGACTTCAAGATACCCCTCCGCACCTCGTCCACCAATAGTTGTGGACCCAGTCACTGTTTCAACTTCTGGCCATGTCTTATTTGATTCTGCATCAATTGACGTCATCAAAAGTCGTCTTATACCACTGGCAACTATGGTAACACCCAATATCTTGGAGGCAGAGCTGATCCTCAGTACAGGACAATCCACCCCACTTAAAATTACAAACCTCGAGGACATGATTTATGCAGCGCGTAGTATTGCACAGCTGGGCTGCACAAACGTGCTCCTGAAAGGAGGGCATCTCCCACTCAGGCCTACCGATGTTGATACCTCGGTTAAGGCTGGTATTTGTGTGGCAGAGTGGTGCAATTCAAGGGGTCCAAATGATGCCTTGATCCTCGGTCATGTATCAAGACAGCTGACAAGTGCCTCAGAGGCGTCTGTTGTAGTGGACGTGCTCTACTCATCCCAGGCCTCTATCGTAGAGTCAACGCTAATGGCGAAACCCGTTTTATTCGTTAAAACTCATATCGATAGCACATCCACGCACGGTACGGGATGCACACTTAGTGCAGCTTTGGCTAGCCAGCTTGCCAAAAACCCAGATGGTACGTTCGTAACGGTCCTGCTTACTAGTCGTGTTTAATCTCTCTACTCATCACTATCAGTGCTCCAGGCAACTCGCCTCGCCATAGCATATACTCATGAAGGCATAGCAACAGCACCTAATTTTGGGAAAGGACATGGTCCGCTAAATCATATGCACTCGATAATCCCAAGAACAATTTCAGCGTGAGTAGTACGGTCCTGTTGTTAAAATCGCTTGACCAACCCCAATGCACGTAATCAGGCCCAATCCGGCACATCCAGCCCCATTCACTAGTGGACTGATTCAATCCTTCCCCGACCTGTGGAGGAAGTATGTACAACATGACTTCGTTGTGCAGCTCGGTAAAGGTACACTTCCTAAGGCAAACTTTATTCATTTTATAAAGTGAGTATCCCGATCAAAAGCCATTAGCGGTCAATTAACGCCGCAATTTCAAGGCAAGATTATCATTATCTAAGGCATTACGCACGTGCATATGGGTAATCGAATTTAGTTACCCATCTGATCAAATCACTGATTGATAGACTTCTTAGACTATTGGCATCTAAATCTACTTCGTATGAGGATATTGGCAGTGCAGCAAGAACTATTCATCATATAATTCAAGAGTCAACCATGCACGCGTCATTTTGTGCGCTTTGGGGTATATCCGAAGCAGAATTGATCAACACCACCGAATCGCCTGCTCTCTCGGGTTATGCATCCTACATGATTGACACTGGGCTGCGGGGAGATGCAACTGCATTGTTAGTTGCACTTGCATCTTGTCTGCTTGGCTATGGAGAAGTTGGTCTTTGGCTTAAGAAAAGGGCAACCGAGGGCAAAGATGGATTCTATCTTGAAGGGAATATATACAAAAGGTGGAAGTGATTCAAAGACAATTAAAACTGATCTCCTATGCTAAAATTATGCCTTCCTCAGGTGGATAGACGACTATGCAGGAGAAGAATATCAGCGCGCGGTCCGGCACGGGATCGGTTAGTCATCACAACGTGTTGCTCTGTCTATGCAAGCTGATCCTGTTTTTGGTCAGAGTCCTTGGAGCAACATGTGGCACGTTGTCCACCATCTCTCGACCGATACAGGGAACTGCAGGAGATTTGGAAAAATGTACTGAAATTCGAAATAGGCTTCTGGGATATGGCCATGGGTCTCCTTTGAAGTTGCAACTAATATAACCTTCACCTTGTTAAAAGAACGCGTATGTGGAATTCGTGCTTGGATAGAGTTGCAAATGTAAAAGGATTCTGAATGCTCACAGTCGGGAGTAGTCCACGAAATCCATCAAGAATAATTATGTCCTTGAACTTACACGTCAATCTAGGGCATAGGAGGGTCTTTTGTAGTTTATCATATTATGCTATCTATGGGAGCTCAAGTTCCCTGTGGCGTCGGAGATCAATGAGATACAAAAAAATACCATCTTGATTCCGGTATTGTCAAGCAGAGAAATACATCGACACAAAGCCCATCCGGACCCACTTCATCAGGATGGCTTTCCAAACATTTGCATAATGAAAGGATCGACCAAGCTTTGAAGGTCTAGACGGATCCCACCAATGATCTAGGATAATCCCTGCATTGAAATCTTCAGGCTCTTGCCTTCCAGGCCGCGGTGGCATCCTGAAGGTTACAACGACCCCATACCAAGCGCTTCCATTCCTCCATAAAGGTTCCGTTCTGAAGTAGTATGAAACATTGGGGGAATTCCACTTTTCGTTATCACTCGCCCCCAGCTGAGGTGGGGGGTGCTTCAGTAGTCGCTGACCAGCTTCCAGCCGCCCACTCATGTCAAACAAATCTACTGGAAGTCTATCCATCCAATTGATGAACTCAGGCGTAAGTCGAGTACCGGGAGGCTCAAATAGAAGAAATGGCGGAGATCCGGCCTGTGGGGCGATCCAGAGCGTTCAATTACATTGTACTACGTCATAGTTAGCCCGAGGAACTTAACTGGATTATGAGGCATCTACAAGTTGAGGTATGACCAACTGACACAGGGTCCTCCACCTAAAAATGAACATTACAATAAGGTCAGATGAACTAAGGGAGTTGACTTACAATCGCTGACAGATACCGGAGTGGCTAGTTCCCAAACTGACCACTCTTGGTTATTTTATGTGTCGAGCTGCTGGCAGGCGTGCGCATAGTGCGGCGCACAGTATCGGCGCTGAGGTGCCTAAATGGAATGTTTAGTACTCCATGATCCGTTTTGAGGAACCCATTATCACCGGGAGGCGGCAGCTATTTTCTGTATATCAACCAGTAACCCGTGACAAATTTGATATTCGCTCAGGGTGCATTTCCTGAGGAATGTGTAGGGAATGTGTAGCCAACCCGCGCAGCATATGCGAATTTGATGATCTGAGACACAGGTTTGCTATCTTCTCCGAGCACTGAGAATGCAGCTGCTTAAATAAAGGATAGTATTTTTTCTCATCAGAAGTGTCCCGTTGTGAATTCTTCGATTGTAAGGGTTGTAAGGGCTCGAGCACTCTCCAGAAGGCCAGCGACAGCGACCTCTTGCAACATGGACAAGCACCATTGAAAGCGCAGCTCGTCTCAAAAAAGGTAGTGTAATTGCCGCATTATACGAAGTTTGAGTAATCGGATCAGCGTCCAGGTCAAGTAAAGTTTTACCTTTACGCCACCAGGATGATACGTGAGATGGTGTCGACACGGATATTTCGGCCCGAAAACAGAACAATCCAGGTACGGACCTTGCAAGTTACCACGGCTTCAACATGTAGTATACGCTCGCATTGGAAGGCGAGAAAACATAGAACTAACGATGCATAACCCGTACAACACGAATGATACACCATTGCACAAAGCACTACGAGTGATAGTATGCGTGATAGACAGATTGGCCAGTATTGTAGGAATAACGCTGCTTGTGGCTTTTATTCTACGCTCAACTAGTGGATCTTGCCCTAATACGAAGCTACTAGCTGTGAGTTCTCTGATAGTGTGAACATGGAATTGATCCCAGACGCATAAGGTTTCGCCTTAGATACGCAGCAATCGTTGGATCAAACCATGCGGAAAGAAGGAACACTTGCCACTCACCCATCGAAATCCGCCGCTCATCCAGAATTCAACTATGATGGGTCTGGAAGGACTGGTAGAGAAGCATTCGCGTACTTGCCATATTCCCAGGTTCCGCATTCCTACGGATGAAAAGTTATTGAGATATGATTGATACAAAGTTGCAAATGCGCGAGGGAAACCTACGACACAATTATCTTCCACCACAGCTCGAGGGACCGGCTGGTTTTCCTCCCAGTCTGAAGAAAGAACGTAATCAATGACAACTTGGATTCGATGTGTCCTAAAATCCGCAGTCCAGTTAAGTTTTGTGACAGTATCATAAACAATGCTTTTTCCCAAATGGCACCTGCGAATTATATTAGTTCTAACCAATCTGCTCAATCTAAAGAAGACTTACTTGGATTCCATAGCATAACCAGCTACCGCACAAGACGAAAGCACACCGTTGCAGGTACCCATCGCAATAACATCTGCGGTGTGGTATACATGCGTAATATGCAACAACTCGGGCTTGGAAGCTTTTTGAGTGCACAGCGTCACGAGACACATCAGAGAAAAACCTACGGGTGAAGGCAAGTGGAGTCTTCTTGCAGCCATTCTTTCACCAGGTGCTTCGAATGCTACCACAGGAACACCAAAGGTGGCACCCATGAGGCTAGCTAATGATCCGCCTAGGCTATGTCCTGTCCAACGATGAGCCTTTGATAAGTTGAAGGATTTATAGCACTCTTCATCACATACCAATGACCCATATGTTAGCATTTGGATACATCGTGGTGATGTTGTTGTACAGATTCTGACATTGAGGTCAATCTCATGCAGACATTTGTGGAGACATTCGACTCACCGTCCCTACTGGATAAAATAGGGAATCATCCTTTAGTGATCTGTCAAGACATTCAGAATCGCACTTCCAGCCTCCAGAATAACATCCACAAACGGTGGACCAGGTCCAGTCAACACGAGCACAGCAACACGAAAAGAGTAAATTGTCATTGAGTTTGTCCTTTTTAACTGTCGGACCCCCACCGCCTAGAGCTCCTATTGATGTTCCTTTGATCGAGAGCACAACCGTGGAGTTATCCATACTTGTGAATATATGCCCACGAAAGCCATCCGAGTCGGGCTCCCAGCCAACTGGTGTGCTCTGAATGCACGAAGGTAAGTAATACCAAAAATATGGTGAAACAGAATTGCTTACGTCGTTGCTCCATTTGTCAGAGAGATTATACCACAATGGGTCAGTTTGAGATACATAGGCATTGCTTGTCATTTTGGCAAGTTCCAATAGCGTGTTACGATCTTCTGTATCTGGACCTTGCACTTCATCCTCTTCCCAATCTAATATTTGTGATTTCCCATCCTGAATTGACGCTATTCTGGCTTGTTGAAAAGCCTCCATGGACCGTGGCCTGTGTACCTTTGTAGGACGGAGCCTCAAGGAGTAAGAAGACCCCGAGATAAGCTGAGGAGAAACATCATGAAATATGATGTTGGTAGAGTCGGAAACCGCGTGAAGGTGTCGTAGCTGGAATGACAATGCAGATGTTGTTGGTTGTGGTGTGAAACCAAGTCTTGAGCCTACGTTGAGGGACGACCAGAGGGAAAAGACATGTTGCAGAATACCCGGCAACATTCACTTTGACGATCAAAGCAAACTATTAATGGTTTGGCAGAAAAAGTCTAAACGGAATGAAGGAGATGAAATTATGGTCAACTTACCAATGCCGCGTTTCCAACATTCGACTGCGGACTTTGTCGGTGATAACATCGACTCTCCAAACAATTCTATATATTCCTCATGTCTCATCCATGGGCAAATGACAAGATGCCTGGCGGAAACAGCTTTCAAGACATCACACATATCCTTACATTGGCTTCTCAAGGTGCGCTCTCAGGAATCTCAGACTCTTTGATTGGGTTCAGCGATGACTTTTGCTCTTGTCATACCAAGTTCAGCTATTGGCCTAGGCGAAATCGTTGCAAGAAGCACATTCACACTAAATGATGCGATGAATGCAATTGAGGTGCGCATAAGACTGTGTCTTTCTTATCGCAGTATAGGTCATTATCTTGTACACAGATCATGGACCCTCGGATGGACAGTGGGGTCATCTTACCTCAATCCTCCCTTAACAGCGGAGGTGAAGCCCATATGACGTTTGATCCTCTCACTCCCCTGCTACCTGTAGAGGTATGCTGGGTGATCGATCGATCGATGGCTGGAGAAGTGCGTTAATTCTACGCCTCCAATTAAAACTACGTCCCCCCGCTGATATCTCTTAGATGGGCTGGCACGGTGGTAGTACTCTTTCGCAGACGGTTTACACTTTACTCTATGTACATCATCTTAACCGGTTCCAGCCCGATAAAATGCTGCCGACTGGAGATATCACTCGTCCCGTCGAACTCATATCCGTTGTCCTAAGATCTGCGGTAGTTGGCCTTTTGAAGACATGCGATCTTGTCTGGAGAGAGCTTATTAAGGGGCATGTTTATGATGTCAGTCAAAAATTCTCCCCTTCTCCGTAAAAAATTGAAAGGTCTCTGTTCGCTCACCACAGCACTTCCATCTATGTCCTACATTTCTATCGTAGGGAGAAGATTTTCATTCGGACAAATTCGATGTCTCCCTATGTGAAGGCTTTCAAGTTGCAAAGGTGGTAGAGTTATTAGATGACGGCTTGAGATGGTTGTCCGCTCAGACAGGTGGGTACTCTTCTCATTCTTTCTCGTGTATAGTTTATGAATCCTCTCAAAGCGAACGAGTGGTATGAAGCCCTAAAATATAGACTTGAATTGAGAAAGGTGATTTTACTGTTTCAAATTGCTCTTATTTACTTACGCGGTCAAACTAGTGTCTCCTCTTGGCAATATCTCAATCACCAGATATATTCGGAACACAAGAGGCCCTAGTCTATCAGGCTCACCGACTCCTTCAAATGATCGTTAAATCCACCCCTCCTCCTCCTCCATTTAATTCACCTGCGGGATCTGCTTTTGATCCGACAATCACCCGTCGACTTGTCTCGGTGGCACCTTTAAAGGCCATAGAGTTAATAAGTCAAGAGGATGCATGGAAAGCACTCCAGGGGATGTTGGATGGAATGATCGAGGCCTATGGAATGAGGGACTGTGAGAGCCCTCTAAAATTTATGGTACGCTTTTATTTCTGATACATCAATGAAAATTAAAAAAAAAAAATGCCATCTTTTAGTCAGCACTGGAGGCCCGGAGTCGCAATCTTGGTTCATCCGCCCCAATGCGTAACGCGTTCGTTCGGTCAATGAATTCTGTATGTGAACGAGGGATTAACGAGTTCGATCCTCTAACTGACGTCCACCCGAAGACTATCCTATCCTACAAACACCCAAGATGGATCCTAGGTCTAGTTTACTCTGAGATTACCTTCATTCCACACGAGTATATGAGCTCTCTGGCTAGAACAGCTAGTCATTTTCTATTGCAATCAGGTCATCTGGTCCATCAACCGGCGTTGATATCTGATAGTCTTACAGACATCGAAAATCGCATCAAGGAAGTGAGTGTTAGATATACCAAGTGTGTATTTTAACTGACGATTTGACGAGCTAGTTGCTGGTTTTCCTTGCCTCAGCTTTGAACCAGAATCGATCACGAGCAAGACGGACTTTTGCCAAAATGTTGTTTGCATGGCACAAGCTCGACGAAGATGTGCAAGGTTTAGTGGGTCTATTACAGCAACCCCCGGGTACCTCCCAAGTATGCACCTTTTCCCTGAAACATTCGGATTTCTAATTATACAACTTCAGGTAGCCGTTAATATCACCAGTCGCCTTCCATTGGCAATCCTACACATCCGGCTTTCCATCGTCATTGAACTAATGTTTTCGGGATTCGAACTCGACTTATATACGCCGTCAGAATTCGCCTTTACGTATTGGTATCTCTCATCAATCCTGGGGACACAGGTCAAGGCAATATCTGCCTTGCTCTCGCTCTGCGGATCTTCCGAGATGGAAGAAACGTCAATGGCATATCTGGAGTCCAGACAAAGTCTAGTTACCGCTCTTAGGCTTTTGTCACTTACTCGTCTATCGGTCGGTTCTTATCATGCTGTCATGGCTAGATGCTGATGATACGACCTTTGACAGATGCTCATACGGAAAGCGAAAAAGGAGGAACTTTTCCCAAAACTGGATCCTGATAGGCAGCGTATGAATATAGAAAGGAGGTTTGATTGGATATTGCCTGGAGAAGGTGAATCCACTGACCTATCTGACGTCGCAAAACCAGATTGGGTTGCATATGAGATCGAGATGATTCGACTAAAACGCAGAGAGGTTCAGACGTTTCGTGGTCACATTGGAAGGACACTAACTAATATATGATCAGGACGAAGAAGCTGTATCCAAGGACATGGTCTGGCTGTCTCAGGGCCGTTCCTTACTGCTTGGATTGAAAGAAAACAGCATGGCTGATGAGAGCATGGAATTATGTTCGGATATTCATAAACAGGTATGGCTACGTTGCGCTTACTTCGACATTTATTGACTCCTTTGATTTGATAGTTTATCAATAGACTGATCGAAACAAGCAATTTCTACCTCACAATCTGTCAAAAGGAGAAGGACGCTATGGAAACTCATACTGCTATAATCGGCGAAGACGAGACGCATCAGGAAAGTCGAGGTTCCTTTGCGTTCAGCACACACGTATGGTTTCCCTGGGTCGATTAGTGGTGTATGTAATGGTGTTGAGAAGTGAATGAATGATAATTGCACGTTACAAATCGAGCTATGACGGCACCACTTACCCTCAAATCTTCAGTCGGGATTTCCAGAACTCTGGAAATAGTGCCCAACGAATTGCTTTCAACTCATAGTTTTCTTATTCAATATCGCTTGACACGTGGTTTCTGACCACTTCACAGTGAGCATGCTAAATGGATTCAACAACAGCGGTATGGATTCCTTTGACAGGTAAAGCACTGAGATATATTTAACCAGTAGCTGCTCTTCATAGCAGGCCTAGCATCGATTTCAATTGATTGGTCGAAATTTTCTGCAAAATGTACCAATCGTTAGGTACGTGATGCATGGATGTACCCATAAAATATATAGCCCGTTGGTTAAAACTGAGAGCAATGAGTGCATGCAAATTTCCCCATCGAAATACGCCAATCGCTGACTCAGACACTCCCTGGGCTAATCCATCTGTTGGGACGTTATGCTGCCCGATGAAACTCATTCAACCCTTAGTAGAACGTGAGATGAATGGTGACTCATCAGTGTGTCAAGCTGATGTTTGTCTACGTGATTGAGATTGAGTGTGGACCAAGCAGACGTTCCATGTCACTAACCTCCCTTCCTCCTCAACCTCAACCACCAAAACTCACGCAAGAAATTAAGGACCTACTAGTATCCCCGAGTACTCCGAGAAACTACATGCTGATGTCAGTTGTATTTAGACCATTGTGTGCTTTGGAAAATTGGAATACGGCACCGGGACATCAGTGCCGCGTATCTGATGTACTACGGGTACAAAGGACAGCTGCTGGGCGTGTTGAATGACTACGATCTCTCCACTCTGGTAGGTCCCGACTACAATGACGGTCCAGCGGAACAAACGGGCACGCCCCCTTATATGGCACTCGACCTGCTGGAGTCCGCTGCGTTAGCAGGACATGTCGACACCAGTATCAACACAACTTTGATGCCATATTATGGGTGTTGACATGGGTTACCCACCGATATCAGGGAGGAGAGGAGATTCCAAATCCTCCTTTTAATTCCTGGATCGCGGACCTCGAACAGTGCAGGCTGAATAAACCTATTGGAGTGACTTGCTTACAAAATATATCAAAGCACCGACCGACGGCTTCACATGCATCTGTCTGGCAGAGTTGTGGAACGGTATTACTGCCTACAAATTCGGGCATACTCTATAATGACGAAAAACTCGATACTGTGGACGGGTACCTCGGGCGAATGAAGGACATAGAGGGATCTGGAAAGAATCTCAGCATCAATTCTTTGCGTAAACTATAGACCTGTTCATGCATACCTGGTGGATAGGGTAATAATATATCATAGCGGCGCTGACGGACTTGTTCCCCAATTCCTTTGTGTCCTCTTTGTAGATTTGTAGTTTACTTTGTATGATGCTGCTCACCTTCTTGTCACCAATCAGTTATGCTTTCGTGCATACAGTGCACTTTCCGTGCTGCAGCGACAGCAGCCGCCCTCGCTTTCAAGTTAAGGAAATGTTGGAGGTCAAAAATAGGGTCGAATACCTTGCGTAATGATCAAATTAAATGCCCTTTGGTTATCAGTTTGAATATTCTGCCCCCAATTGCTGATCTCGGCTAGCTATTGCATCGGGGTGATGGTATAGGGCAAACAATCAATCATATATATTACGTGAGCTAGGACCTAGAGTCATGGGGAATACATCGCAAATCATGTCATTTACGAAGCCTGACACGAGAAATTCAGCGAGATTCGTGCCTTGTTTGAGGATACTTACAAGACATATGTTTGTGTCATAACGCCTGTTTTACTGTTACACTTGACCGTGGAAAACACAGTTGTCGATTCCCTCCTCCTCAACCTCCAGGATGTCGCGAACCTGAGCTCGTCAAAGCAACGATTAGAAAATGATCAACTTATTTAATGGGAGAGGGACATACAACTTCAGGTGGATCAAGGCCTAACTCCTTCGCGCGTTTCCATCTTTCCATACGGGAAAAGCCGACACAAGGTCCATACTCGTAGGTCAAATCAAAGACACGAAGTACCACGTCGATGACAGTGTCCTGGTGCTCATGGCCAAGGTCTTGGGAAGAGGAGTGAACAGGCATGTTCAAGCGGTCAAAGCAGAGTACTAACCATCACCATCCATCTGTTCTACCACATACGCGTAATAATCCTTGTATGCCTTTGTCTTGACGATGTTCTTGAATTTATTCGGAGCAGGCAAAGGAGGATAGCGCTTGGAAGGAGGGGGAGACTTATTTGTTGCCCTTTTCTTGGTGTTACCCGTACTAGTCCGTCTGTTCGTTTTTATCACCGTTGGCTTTGCTACAGCCTTGATAGGCCTTGGTTTTTCTTCTTGCTCAGTAGCTGCACTGGATGCGCTAGATTCAGACCGAGGCTTTCTGTCGCGTCCTGGGACCTTGGTTGATGAATCATCGGAACTTTCAACTAAATCATCTTCGAAATCTTTGGTATCTTCTTCCCAACCCTCCCATGCGCTTGGACCATCGCTCTCCTCGTCCTTTGTTTGTCGAATTCGTTCTTGGCGTAGTTGACGCGACGCCTCCGCGACAGTGCTTGGTTTTTTAGTGACCAGAGCAGCTTGTGCTTCGGTAGTAACGCGAGAAGCCTCCTTTTCAACCTTTGATTTTTTATCTTTGGAAGGTCCAACCGAGTTGATGGCGGGGAATGAAAGTTTGCTTTGAACAGGGTGTTTCGATTTGGGTGGCATGATTATGCAAGTCGTAGTACTTGATAGAGTGGGCGACTTCAATGACGACTGGTTGGTTCAAGTTGGGATTGGTTCAACTGCCAAATACGCGCAATCAACTGTTTACAATTTAGGGTACAGCGTTCTACGTGATTATTGTTCCTGAGCCGCTCGTGAGGATTTCATTAGGAAAGTGGTATTCAAGATATTTAAGTTCTACATCGGTATCAATAAAAGTAGCTCGGGGAAGAGATCAATAAGGATGCACGATGCATGATTGCCGTGGCTCTTGCCCAGAACGCCGAATGACGGGGTATGCCAACTACGTACCACGTCACCCATGATCGTACCCAATCCAAAATCACCTGGTGTGTAGCAGTAATTCGAAAGTCATGGGCATGTTCCGCACATCCATCTTGTCGTACATCAGGTCTGGGTCACAGAGCTGTAAACCAGCAAACATGGTCTTTTCCATCAGGAAATCTCCTCTAAGCAATTGACTTTCCATCATTCCGCCGGGAGCACCAGGTTCTGTACTCCTATTCCATTTGTACGCTTCTATAATCTCTGCCTTTGCGCCTTCATCTGTAGGTTCCCAATCATCCGTTTGAGAAGCATTGACCTTGAAATGCTCGTGAAGAGCCTGTATGATATGGAATACTGTCAAGCCTTGCTCTTCTTCTGTGGAGATTTGAATAATCCAGGGGGTATGCCGAGAGAGGATGCGAATCACTCTAGTTCGAGGGAATGTAGCGGGTGCTGTTCGGCCTTTTGACCACGATTTGTTCGGTCGTTCGGTTGAAAGATGAATGCTGTTGGGAGGGAAAAGGAGGTCGAAGACAAGATACGGATCTGAACCCGTATCTCTGGACTCTGGTATGGCGCGGAGGAGAGGGTGAAGTTCAATGATGGGAGGTTTCACGATTGATAGCTGAATGTGATCGAGAACAGGTGCGTCTTGAAAAGTAATACATGAGAGCAAGAAGGTAGACAAGGGTGGATAAACATACATTCAATTCCAGGCAGCCATTTTCCAGCAATGATTTCTTGATTCTGACCAGGGCGGCCGATTTGACTGGTTGTGACGCCAGCATTGCCCATTCCCATGAAGGAGTGACCAGCAGGAGCTGGAGGATCCAACATACCAGGCGTTGGGAGAGGTGTCATGTAGGGAGTCATGAATGGCTGGGGAGCTGGAGTAGCATACATTCCACCGAACGGGAAACCAGCTGGAGGAGCTGCTGGATACGGATATGCAGCGGCCTGAGGGTATGGAGAATAGCCATAACCTTGACCCGGTGGAGGTGCAGGGGCATAAGAGTATCCAGCGGCAGCAGCTGCAGCTGCAGCAGCCGCTGCCGCTGCTTGAGGACCACCTTGAGCGTAGAGTTGTCGAGCTATTGCTCGGGGATTTGCTGGAGTTCCTGGGGGCATTTGTTGACGGCGAGGACCGGGAGTTTGAGCACCAACTGGAGGAGGCGCTTGCCATCTCATCATCATGCCGGCTGCTGCACCTCCATCATCCTTGTACTCTGAATATGGGGTAGCTGGATATTCACCATAGGCTGGATAACCTGGATATACAGAGACACCACCAGGACCACCAATAACAGGATGACGAGCCGAACCTGTGCCTACCGAGGATGAAGGAGTGTTTGGAGGAAGTTGGCCGCCGGTAAGAACGGGAGATGATTCAGATGAAGATGTCTGATCTGGGGGGATGGGAGGCATAAACGGTGCGGGTGAACGCTTAAACATCGCTGTGGATGATAAGAGTTAATTTTGTGGTGGTAGTAGGAAGGATCGAAGCCTTACTGCCAATATCGCTTTTGGGTCAGGAGATTACCGATCTGGGATATAGTGACGTCTGGGTTGAGGGTAACGCCTAGTGTAAGGCCTATTTGGACTATGACTTGTATGGTGATGATAGTCCAGGATGTGTATAGGACACAGAGAAAAAAAAACGTGTTCTCAGTGAGGATTGTGTTTCATTGAATCACCGCCTGAGACAAGGGTCATTGTGGCAGACACTTACATAATGCAGATAACCTCTCAAGAATGAGTGCACTAGCAGATCAACTGACAGTCGAGATTATGATTGAGATGAGGATGTAGGGTTCTCCTGATTATCGGATTTAGGACCGCACATGGACCGATCCCACGTTTTTTTCCATGTCTTTCCATTTATAGACAATACATCGAAAAGTGCATTCAAATACGAGCATTGAGAATACAAGAGATAGTAGTACACTCGGCCCATTCACATCCAGACTAGTCACCAAAGAGTGTTGCAATGACGTAATACTCTGGTCGGATACATAAGCGATATGTCCGAGATATATTCCCACTGCGCCTTTTGTCTCAAACTGACGACGACGAACGACATGAACAATCAGTGGAGACCTCAGCAGCCTCTATATGCTCAGCAAACTGGATTCAATCCTCAGCTGCAGCCTCAGGCAACCGGTTATCCTTCGTTTATCGCTACTCAACCAACTGGTTTTGCTCAGTCATCTTCCTTTTCGCAACCTCAGCCTCAACATCCTGCAAATGCTCTCTTAAACCCTCAACAGCAAAGTAGATTTCTCTCTACTTCCCCGGTACAAGGCGCTCTAGCTCCTCAGCAGACTGGCTGGGCTGGTGCTGGTGGTCTCTCCCCTGGCGGTCTCGTACCCCAGATGACCGGTTTCGCTCAAAATCCGCAGATGGCCATGATGAGTAGCGCTCTCATGCCTTCCAACGTAGCTAGTCTCCCACAGTTCCAATCCAACATTACCCCAGGAACTTCCCTCCAGCAATCTATCCAGCAACACAATCTATCCAACAGGGGTTCAAGCACTCAGAACATCTCCTGGGCGCTCTCAAAGGACGAGCGCAAGAGTTACGATCAGATATTCAGAGCTTGGGACTCCAAAAGTACCGGCTTCATATCCGGTTCCATCGCTCTCGAGGTCTTTGGTCAGAGTGGCTTGCCTCAGGATGACCTCGCAAAGATATGGTGCGTTCACTCACTCATCCTCTCAGCTCTTCATCTCATCAGGAATATATAGGGAATTGGCCGACTCTACAAACCGTGGATCCTTGAATTTGCCCGAGTTCCATGTCGCCATGGGTCTCATCTACCGTCGTACGTAATCGACATGTTGTAATCCCTTACCTAAACTCATCCAATTTCAAGGTCTGAATGGCACCGTTATACCAGAATCACTACCACCGGAGCTCATCCCACCATCGGAGCGCGATCTAGATAGTTCAGTCAACTTCCTCAAGGATATATTGTCCAAGGATTCCCATGAACGGGCAACCAACGGCTCATCATCCACTCCCACCTACGCCAAATCTCGTTCCCTCTATGACTCCTCCCCTAGTGGAGGCGCAGCCAGAAAAGACGGCTCAGCCTATGTTTTCAACGACTCTGATGTCAAAGGCTATCGCTCAAATAGTCGCCATGTTGATCGAAAGACGGTCAGGTATGGTGGCGAAAGCGCCGTAGACGATCTCTCCGAGATGAAGCGTCAACTCCAAAATACGGCATTCAAGCTGGACAAAGACGCGGACGAAGCTGCTTCTCGTACGGAAGAAGATGAACAGCTCGACGAAGAGATGGACGATGTTAAATACCGCGTTCGCCGCGTCCAGGAGGACCTTGATAGGGTATCCCGAGGTCCCCGAAGTGCTGTGAAGGATGAAGAGAGACGACGGCTTGAAAGAGAGTTACTCCATCTCATGCATGATCGCTTACCAGAGTTGGAAAGGCGAGTGGAGCAACGGGATCAGCGGAAAAAGGAAGAGAAAGAAAGTTGGGCTAGGGAGAGGAACCGACGGAATGACAGAACCTACACCCCCTCGAGATACGACGGTCGGGACCGCTATGATCGAGACCAGGAGGAAGAACGAGGATACATGAGGGGCTCATATGACAGAGACGAACGCGATAGGGACAGAGATTATCGACGCCATGATCGGAAGGACTCGTACGAGCGCGAGAGAGAAAGGGATAGATACGATAGAGACAGAGAGTATGATCGTGTTCGAACTCCTCCAACTTCTGCTCGGTCACCCCCTCCTGCCCCGAATCCAACTGTGTCATCAGCCCGATCCCCTGCTCCTGCTCCCAAGCCATCTTCTCCTGCCCCAGCAGCGACCCCCACATCCTCTACAATCGCCAAGACCAAAAACATGACCCCCGAGGAACGCGCAGCTTTCATTCGTGCTGAGGCTCAACGTCGTATGAAAGAACGTATGACAGCTCTTGGTGTGAATTCCCCTGCTCCTTCTTCACCCTCTGGATCAGACGCGGTTGTTGATGCTGGTGTTGAGGAGAGGTTGGTGCAAGAACGAATTGAAGCTGAAGAAAAGGCAAAGAAGGCCGAAAGAGAAGCCGAGGAAAGAGAAGCGGCTAGGAGAGCTCGCTTGGAAGAGGCCAAGGGGATCAAGAGTCCGCCTGCGGCACCTGCCGCTGTTCCAAAGCCTACCCCTCCCACTGTCAAATCTAGAGCGCCAGCCCCACCACCACCTATTCGACATGGCTCGAAAGGAGCTCCTCCTCCTCCTCCAATCAAAAGGACTGCTGTCATTCCCTCTCCAGCTGTACCCCCGCCTCCCCCACAAGCACCAAAACAGCTAGAGGAAGGAGACGAAGAAGAAAAGGAATTCAAGCGACGCCAAGAGGCATTGAGAGCGAGAAATGAGCGATTGAAACAACTTGAGGAAGAAGCTAGATTACAGGAAGAGGAGTTTGAGAAAAGAAGGAGGACGCGTTTGGAAAGAGAGGAAAAGGAGCAACGGGACAGAGAGCAACGGGACAGAGAGCAAAGGGA